>JAGQAX010000015.1:30314917-30491230 GCA_019142605.1 Cephalopholis sonnerati | reverse complement strand
AGTATGCCTGTCTGTGTTTTTTCTGGTTTGTCATATTTGACATCAAGAACAAACCTGAAAACAGGGTAAGGGTAGGGAGGGTAGTAAAAGAGTAGAAAGCAGCATGGAAGCCAGAGGAAAATGTTAGGGTGGTTCCTTGTCTCTTGTATCTGTTACTTAATCAGTCTCTCTTTCAAACTCGATGTTAATGTTGGATTATTATAAAAAAGGTTATATATTGATCGCTGTACCTATCTTCTAAGCAGATGAAAAGCAGAAGATATGAGGCTATTGTAGACTGGAAATTTACTGTGTGTGAAATGTAGTGGAAATTACTATATTGAAAATATGCTGAGAATGACAGATTGTTTTGCATGATCACCGACAGTTGACCTACTGACGTCACACTTGGTGGCAAGTGTGTCCCTCTTTGAACTCTGTTTTGCAGAAGCAGCTGCAGGGCAGAGGTGAAAGATAGAAGAGGAAGTCTAACCACAGCGGAAAGTCTGCTATTCTTCCTGCGTGCACAGTTAACTGAACTGTAACGCTTAAAAGACTGGGTCAGGGAGAGACAGGTTGTCAGACTTCGTGCCCTGACTCGCTGTTGTTGTTGGTTAAGGCAAGAAGGAACGGACCCAGGGCCCTGTACATCGTAATCTGTGTGAAGAGAAATAAAGAAGAGTTAGATTGAAGTCATCTACTCTCCTGTAATCCTTCATCAAACGAACACGCGAGAGGAAGGTGTTTAAATTGTATTTTTGTGTTAAAGGTACACGTTGATTGGACATCTGACACTTTCTCTCAACATTAACTAATTTGGAATGATGTTTGAGCGCTGTTTTGACGAACAAGGAAGCAATTTGTGGCTGAGATGACAAGAGTCGCAGAAGTTACCGACAGAGGCAATTAGCGTGTCCACCCAAATGTCACTTCCATCACTGCCGACTGGAGCCGGACACAATAAATACCCATAACTATAGAGCCCCTTTCCCACTGGACAAAAAAACCCACAAACAACCACTTACATCTTGCCTTTGTATTTAATGGGAAAGGTTTCAATTGCTAATACTTTTTCATCTTTACATGCTGCCACTTGGAAAAGTCATCAGGAAGCACTGCATCAGTTTCCATAGGTATGCTGATGATACATTGCTGTACATCGCTGTGTCTCCTGATGACTCAGGGCCAATTGATGCCCTTTGAGCTGTATTTTAGATATCAAGTCCTGGATGGCAGAAAACTTCAGGACAAAACCGAGGTCTTAGTTACAGGTCCTGAAGCTCAGAGAAAAACTCAATGCAAAACTGCAAGAACTGGCACTAAAACCCTGTAACCAAGCGAAAAACCTTGGAGTTATCTTTGATTGCGATCTAAGTTTTGAAACACTATTGAACATTGCCAGAGTGTGACTATTTCTTTCCCAAGCCAACGCAGAGACACTAATTCATGCTCTTATCACCTGCAGAGTTGATTACTGTAATGCTCCACTTTCTGGTCTTTCTGAGAAAAACATTGCTCAGTTACAGTTATTACAAAACTCGGCTGCATGTGTGCTGATGAGGACCAGAAAGAGAAAACACATTACACCGATTTTAAAGTCTCTGCATTGGCCTTTTGTGTGCTTCAGAATTGAGTTTAAGATCCCTTTATTGGTTTATAAAGCTCTCAGTGGTCTTAGTGCTACCTATTTAGCAGATCTGCTTTTATTTTATGAACCCTATGTTTTTAATTGTGTAAAGCACATTGTGTTCATTCTGTTTGTATGAAAAGTGCTATATTAATAAAGACTGATTGATTGATTGAAATGACTCAGCAGTAAGTCAAGGGTATTTATCAGCTCCAGCTCCGATCAGCTGTGATAGAAATACAAGCCTTGGTGGACACACTAGATTAGCCCCTTTTGCAGAGCGACACAATGACGCACTGCCACAAAATACTCTCCGAGCAGTACTCGAGCGTCATTCAAAATCTGGTCAGTGCTAAGTTTGAAAGAGAGACTGAATAAATGAGAGATACAAAAAAGAAGTAATCATTTTCACTGTCCTCAATGCTGCTTTCTACTGTTTACTATCCCTGTTTTCCGGCCCATCCCTGACATCAAACATGACACACCAGAAAAAAAAACAAAACAAAACCAGTAAGGCATACTTGCCTACTGCAGTCTGGCAAAGGGAACGGCGTCTATCGTCTATTTTAAAAAGCTTTTCCCATGTTTAAAGAGTCTGCACACACGTGCTAATTTGGGTGGATGAAGGGTAGTGCAGAGTCACTTGTCCTGGGAATGAATGCCGATTGTAACCTTTCCCAGTAAGGCCAGATGTTAGTGGGTGTTAGGGAGTTTTTTTGTCCAGTGGGAAAGGGACTAAACACTCCAAGGCGAGCTGTTTCCTCTTGCCTCATGTCTGTATGCTAAGCTAAGCTAAATGGCTGCTGGTTTCAGCTCAGATATACTGTGCATATATTGGAGTAGTATCAATCTAAGCAAGCTCTCAGCAAAGAAGTTAATAAACCTATGTCTCGCACTTTTCTGAACTGTTCCTTTAATAAATAGCCACGTTGTGTCTCATATTTTCTGAGCATTGACAGGACTGGAGAAGCTGAAGAAATGCAGTAGAGGAAAAGGAGGATCAGTAGATAGGAGAGCTGATAGAGTCTCATGAATAAAAAGTACAGTGAATCGAGGCGGCTGAGACAGACGCAGCGCTTCCTCTAAAGCAAGAGAGTGGATGAAAAAATGCGGCACACTGGAAGCGGCTCTGTCTGAGTGTCAGACTTCAGTGGGAGCACACATGAGGGAAGAAGTGATTACTGAGAAAAACCTGAAATGAAACAGCTCCTGCTGCAGAGTCAGTGGGAATGTTTGCCTGTGATGGGGGATGGCAGAGGATTTGGGGGAGCAGCTGTGCTGGTTTGAGCCCAGTCGCAGTTTTGTAATGTCAGGGGAGGATAGAGACAGCCAGCAAACAGCCTATAACTCATTACTGAGCGATGGAGGTTTCCACAGCTACATCTCTCTTTATCAAAATACCAGACACTCGTGTCTCGGTGAGTGCGCACGCTCGTCTCTGCAGACACTTGTGTCTCTAAATCATGCATCTACATGCTGTGTGCGCTTTGCCAGTGTGACTTTGTGAAATTGATACAGAGAAGGAGACAGAAACAACGAGGGCTCACAGCCAAGATGCCCTTGAAAGTTCACATGAAAATACCAGCGAAATTAAAAATGACGGAGAGAAAGAATCCCCCTGATAATGAAAAGTGGCCAGTTTTGCATTTAATTCTGGTCACATTTTGAATTCCGAAACACTGATGCGTGAATGTGATGGCGGTGTCCCTGGTGGGCTGCATGATTAAATTTGGAGGATGCGGTGAAAGGGAGAGAATCTTCCCACTGCATTACAAAAAGAGACTGTTTTTGATTGAAAATGAAAACAGTATGCAGCCTGAAGCAGGAAGATGTCACCGACACAAACCACAACAGCAAAACACAAAACAGACCAAATTATGTAGTAAAACACTCCAGAGTCAAGTGGAAATCGGATCAGTTGGGAAAATGGCACCACTCTTTCCAGCAGTGGCAAAGTGCGGTGTGATTTCTGGTACAGTATGACTTCAATCTCAGCTGAACAAATTGTTTATTTAACAATAAGCAATGCCAACGTATTGCATCACAGCCAATAAAATCTACCATGAAAAGGAGCAAAATCCCCTGAAGCGTTACATCACAGAGCAAATGTTCCACCTCTGAAATATGTGTGTGTGTGTGTGTGTGTGTGTGTGTGTGTGTGTGTGTGTGTGTGTGTGTGTGTGTGTGTGTGTGTGTGAGAGAGCTGCATGTATTAAGTGTCTAATTGGAGAGTGTGAATGACGGCAGATTGTGAGCCTGTGGGTCTGTACCTCCTTGACTCTCTGGATCATCGGCTGCAGCCAATCAGTGTTGACCTCGCAGTGGCTGTCCAGGAAGGTCAAGATGGAGGCTGAGGCCGTGTTGGCTCCTCGTACACGTGAGCGGATCAGACCTGCGGGGGTAGAACAAGGAAGAGGAGATGACACTGACGTCTAAAACCAGTCAAATCTAAGACGCTGCTTCACTGCAAGTCTGGATGTCAACTTTTTTGAGGCTTATGTTGCAAAGCGACTGCTGGCACATTATGTGGTGTAGCTTAGAAGGTGCACTCCACTGATTTATCATGTCCTAGTCAATACAGTTGTCACAATGACGAGTTCTCTTCTCCTCCATCCTCTGTGGCTCTGTAGCAGCTCTGTCAAGTTTAAGAAAACTCCTGAGTCGTTGAGTCATGATAATGTAGGATGTTTTTTGGTACTGTATGGATATTTCAATCTTCTCAACCATTCTTTTTAGAAACTGTCCCTTACAAGTCCCAATCTTCATGGAAGTCCAATACTAAATGTCTGGAGTTAGCTTTAAAGGTCCAGTGTGTAGGATTTAGGGGAATATATATATTGGCAGATATGGAATATAACATAATAAGTATGTTTTCTTTAGTTTATAATCATCTGAAAGTAAGAATTGTTGTGTTTTCGTTACCTTAAAATGAGCTATGTTACGTTACGTTACAGTCATTCCTCGGCTGTAAGCACACTGCTACATGTAGCTACATGCTAACATCAGGGAAATTTGTAATCTTGGCTGCTGATGTTAACTTCTCCTGACTTCAGAGAAGTCCTGCTGGAACATGTCCAGTTGTGTTTTGAAGGCTTCATGGGTGATTTTTCATGGTAGAAAGTGCCACTATTCTCTGTTACAGTCATTTCCTGGCTACAGTGACGGTGCAGAGACACTGAAATACGTAAGACCCTGGAGGGATGACCAATCAGAGCAGATGGGGGCTGAAGGAAGCAGGCACTAAAACAGCGTTTCAGACAGAGGGTGACTACAGGTGTTTCAGCACACACAGTATGAGGAAAATTTTTGGACCATTAGAGCATGTGGAAACATTCTAGTTGAAACCAAAAATACACGTATGAACCTAAAAATAAGCTTAATAAGTCTGCTTTAAAGGAAAAAAACTGCTGCCACGTCTTGATTAATGCACCTGCTCTATCTCTGCCTCGCCTTGTCTACTTCTACTACTACAGTAAATTTATTGTTATATCCTTTGTTTTCCCACAATGCCTTGAAATAGCTACAAGTGAGCAGGTGTGCTTCAGGTATGGATTGCATGAGAAGCTGGAGAGAATGATGCCAAAAGTAAAATTCTCCCAGATGGCTGCGCTGCATTTTAGTCTACTGAGGCAACTGTTGACAGAAAAATGTGTCTCTGCTTTATCGACAATGGATTTTTCTGTTTTAATTACAGACATCAGAAAGCTGTTGATCTTTGACTACAAGTGACTTGCAGCACGTTAAGAAGTGATTTTGTTTGATGGATGAACACTTTTCTGCCATCAAACTCCAAAATGTTTTCACAGGTCACACTGTCTCTGTTTGATCAGTTTTCTGCCTGCAAGAATTAAAGCCATGTGCTACAAAACAACACAGTAGATCTTAAGGTAAGGTTTTTATCAGTGCCAGTTTCCCCTGTTAAGTTCTGAACAATTTGAAGACCGCTACTCATTAAATAATTGTTTTTCATTTAGGAGGGAATCGTCTGTGGTTTTGGGATATTTACATTTGACTGTTAAACGCTGCTTCAGGTCAAAAAGCCTTTTCAAATGAAGCCAGTTAATTGGATTAGTTTGAAGCAGATACCAGATTGTGTTTTGCTTTTTGCCTTGCCAACTGCTTGTGGAAAAAAAGTGTAAATCTGAAGCGGAGAGTTAAATCTATATTTAATAGACACAAGTTGAGAACAGAATCGCTACAGGCAGGGCAGGAAGAGCAGTAAAGGTGTCTTTGTTCATCAAAAGTGTGTCTGCAATCACAGTAATTTGCATTTAACAAGGGCAAGTGTGGAGGAGGTTAATCGTCTTTTTGCAGCATCTAAAGTTAATTAAACAGATGCATCTCATCATCTAGAGAGTTTTGTTCCAAAGTCAGAGATAATTTAAATAACACAAACTTGTGAAGATGTTTGTGAAGATAACAGCTGTTTTTCTTTTTTAAAAAAAAAGCAGCCTTGAAGTCTAACTTTCAGGTGATTATTTGTACCTGTTAAGTTTATCTGTGTTAAAACTAGATGAGGAGGTCACGTTTCTCAGATGCTCTTAGCTTTTTCTTTTCCCCACTTGAGCAGCTTGAAGCAACGGCAGAAATAAAAAAGATGGATTTCTTTGTGCGATATGAGTCATAGGAAAGGAGTGATTATTTTCTACATCTTTTTAAAGGCTGCTCTGTCTCAAACAACCTTAAAAATGAGTTCATACAGTGCAAAGCTAAACAGAATAAACAGGATTTAACAGAAACTGGAATGAAGCAGCGTGACTCAGTGCTGCTCACTGCAGTTTGCTAGTACAGTGTTTATACAAACACAAAAAGGCTTGATAAATAACGAGCTTTTCAGAACAATGAAAACCATCCTACCGAAAACATAGTGCCAAAGTGCCTCTTTCTAAGCCTTTGCTTAGAAGGTGAGACCTGCAACCTTCTGTGTTTTTGTCAATAAATCCGATTAAGGACCGAAACCAACAAAGTGTGAGTCTGCCTCTCAATATTTTCTCACTTCCCCGTCTGTGTTGCTCTCAGCTCAAAGCTCATTGGTTCCAACTGAAGACTTAAATCTTTAAAAACAGGTCAAGAATACACAGTTTTATTTTTAGAAAGGGATCAGTAATTTCCTAACACGACTGGGCACTGCAGTTTTTGACAAATGTTACTCTACCACCCGATTCAAATGTTATCGCTCCATTAAACAGGCGTTAGTAATGGTTACTGCTGTTACAGATATAAGTAAGAAGGCTTCCACTGCTCCAACTATATGCTCAGAATGCTGTTATCAGCTATTAAGTAGCCTTCCTGGCCCCATACATGGGTGTTGTTTGGCAACCTGTCACTGCCTCTCTTAAGGAACACATTGATGCATTTCCAGTGGCATTTCTGCACCAAAAGTGGGTATAGTCATCGACCTCATGCTGTGTTTCCAGTTGTGTCTCTACCCACAAATATGGGAGGTTTTGTAGCAACTCATTGTTGCATTTCTGCGCCAAACCGGGGTGTTTTAACGATCCATTGCTGCGTTTTCATCAGCGATTGTGTCCCAAAACATGGATGTTTTTTTAGCGACCAGTTGCGGCGTTTCGAGCAGTGTTTCTGCCCCCATTTCCAGTACTGGTGTCTTAAGCCAAAACATGATATTTCCCTAAACATTACCAAGTGATTTTTGTGCCTAAACTCAACTACACATTAACCACAGTGCTGTTAAAACGTGACGAAACAGAAACTTATGTCAGAGGCCATTTAATGAGGTTATAACGTACTAGTCAGAGTAGCACGAGCCTTCTTACATATATCTATAACACTGATAACGACTACTAACTACTAAAGTGACAGTAATTTTCTAACACAACTGGGAACTGTAGTTCTTGATAAATGTTACTTAACCACCCGATTCCAGCCCTATCTATTAGACAGGTGTTAATACTGGTTATCAGGATAGGTTAGAAGACTGCTGCTGCACCAAATAGTATGTTTAGGGTGCTGTTATCAGCTAGTAAGCTAAGTTTATGCCATCAAATGCAGGTGTTTTTTTAGCAAGCTTTTTCTACATTTCCAGCTGCGTTTCTGTGCCGAAAGATAGGTGTTTTGTTAGTGACCTGTCAAGGCATTTCCAGCAGTGTTTCTGCCCCCAAACATGGGTGGTTTTTGCAACCCATTTACAGTGGCTTTATGCCACTAAACATTGGTGTCTTAAGCCAATTCATGATCTTTCCTTTACCATAACCAGGTGGTTTTTGTGCCTAAACTCAACCACACATTAACCACAGTGTTGTTGAAACGTACAGAAACACGAACATTTGCCAAAGGCCATTTAATGAGGTGATAAAGTACCAGTCAGTGTAGCGGTGGGCACTAGTTTTTGATAAGTGTTACTCAACCACACGGTTTGAGCACTATCAGTCTATTAAACAGGTGTTAGTTGTGGTTATCACAATTTTAGGTATATGTAAGAAGACTCCTGCTACACCATCTAGTACATTTAGGATGCCATGATTAGCTATTAAGCTACATTTATGCCACCAAACATGGGTGTTTTTAGCGAGCATTTTCTGCATTTCCAGCTGTGTGTCTGTGCCCAAATGTAACTTTTTTGTGTGACCTGTGGCTGACTTTCCAGCGTTGTTTCTGCCCCCAAACGAGGATCTTTTTAACAGCCTATTTCCAGCAGCTTTTGTGCCACTAAATGTTGGTGTCTTAAGCAAAAACATGATCTTTTCTGTATTATAATCAAGTGCTTTTTGTGCCTAAATATAACCATGAATTAACTACAGCGTTGTTGAAACATATAGAAACATTAAGTTTTGCAGAAAGTTGTTTAAAAGGTGATGACATACTTTTTAGGGTAGCACGCACCTTATAACTTACATCCATAATGTTGATAACTGCTACTAACTACTATTTAATAGAGTGATGACAGTGCTTTATAATATTTATAACTGTATCTATGTTTGGGTTTGTCCTGTTGGTCTGACAGAACAACATTCAAGACTTCAAATGGGCTCTTGGACACTGTGATAGGCTTTCTTTTTACAATTTTAAAGACCAAACAATGAATCTATTAATTACACAAAATGTCAATATTTGCACAATATTTCAGAATAACTTTCAGAATAAGTTGCAAGCTGTTTTTACAGGAGTTTACAGATGTTTTTCTACAGTTCTCATCTACAACAGCTATAACAACAGCTCCAGCACTTGATGACCTCAGGCACCAGTTTGACACATTCAAGGAGAGAGAGTAAATGATGCCCTGAAGGCGTGAATCCATTAAGAGCTGCATAAAGCAGGAGTAAAATCTAATCTTAAAAATCAATTCTAAAAATAACTAGGACACCTCTTTTGTACGTGTATTGATTAAATCTTAGGTCATTCAGTTTAAAACACGGCTGATTATTGTATATTTTCACCGAAAAAAAGCTAACAAAAAGATTTAAAACATTCTGACATCATGACATGGATTTGGAGACAACTTGAAAGTAAACCTGAGCTCACTCCGGCTCGTGTACCTCCGATGCCTGTTGAGAACTGTTGGCCTAAATTCAATATGCTTATGTTTTGTCAGCATGTGGTTCGTAAGCCCAAACAAAGTCTTCTGTCTGCAGAGAGAGCAGCAACGCAGGCAGCAACCTGAGTAAGACGGATTATCGTTAAGACATCCAAACCAATCAGCAACACTCGTTCTTTTGGCTCCTAGTTTGGCTGAACTCTCTTGTTTTGTGGTTCGAGGATTTAATCTAATTCAGGGATTAATTGAATTCAATTCAGGTGAAATGATACGGATGATGGAACAATGCTTTTATGTCTCTCTGCAGTTTGTTTTACATTCTGTGGTTTTTAATAGAGGGATGAAATAGAAGAAACTGTCTGGAGTTGACATCCGAATGAATTTCTCATGCACATGTTCACAGGAAGTGACAGGCGCACAAAAGAACTTTGGTTCTTCAGTGCTGATTGTGACTTTGTATAAGAGAAAGAGTCTGGCTCAGTTATGGTTTTGTTAAGGTCTGTTTTAGACTCATCTTGTATGAACCATTTCATTACAGGCCAAGCTCTGTTTTTGCTGTACTTCCTATTTATCAGTTTCTTTATATTTATAAAAGAAATTTTTCTTTCTAATCCCATCTCCTTTTTTTCTTGTTTAGGGCCAGATTTAATGAGACAGTGTTTTCAAGCTCCAACCAGACACTCATCTGTGTATTGTCTTCTATTATTATGTACATTTCAGACAAGATATTGTGCATTTTTGTATAGAATATTTCTGTATGTTTACACGATGGGTATATGGTGTACTATGATACTTGACTTAGAGTACAGGGTGATGTAAATCTGCAGTGGGAACTTTTTGAGCCACGTAGGACATTCAGCCTTTTTAAGATGGTCTCTCCTATTGTCTTGTACGATAACCTGAAGGTCTCCATACCAAAACACTGTTCTTGATCCCAATAAATGTCCTATTATTGCAAGTGTAGCAGACAAGGTACAGAAGTTCTTTTTTCTATTACTGGTAGAGGCAGCGTGTCCCATAGAATTAGACTGTGTGTGTTAGTCTGTGTCCCCTCTCTAAATCTGAGGATTTTTGTAGGTCCGTGAACGCAGCACAGGCAGACTCATCATGGGTCCATTGTTTCCTCAGCAGCAGTAACTTGTAGAGTGAGCGTCACAAGGTGGATTATTGATCAGCCGATCCAATCAGAGCTATTCAAATCAAATTGATGGATGAGAGGAGCAGCTGCTGCAGAGGTGAGTGTATGCAAACTTTTAGACCTGGTGCAATAAAGGTTTAAGGGTGCTTTCCTACCTGCCCTGTTTGGTTCGGTTCAATCAAACTCAAGTGCATGTGCCCCCCTAAGTGCAGTTCGTTTGGGCAGGTGTGAACACAGCTATGGCACTCAAAAAACAACTGGACTGAGACCTTCTTGAAGAGGTGGTTAACAAACAAACCCTGGTGCGGTTTGTTTGTGGTGAGAACATGTTCCTGACCTCAATCTGAACCAACTGCAGTCACATGACACATTGTTTGGGTTAAACATGAGCATGTTACAGTCCTGGAGGATCATTAATGTGCGCCTCCTCCTGTACTGCCTTAATATGCACATTCAGCACATCCAATGCATCAAAACATTGTTTTCTAGTTGGAGCCGCGCCTCGTTTTCAAACTGTATGCTTTGACTCAAATGAACAATGACAGCAATATAGTCCACGATGAGCAGCGCTAAAATCAACCTGCGTAGTTGTCCCTCCATTGTGACATTAGAAAGTGTCACATTTATCTTGCAAGTGTACTCTTCTTCAACGTTTTGTTCACTTCCTGGATTTTTCCCACATGGAAATTCTGACCAATCAAGAGCAGCTTTCTCGAGCAAGGCATTTGATCTGGTCCGCTTGCAAATGCTGCCGTGAGAACACAAACCAACTCTAGGGAATGACACAACTTCGTAACTAAACTAGTCCCTGATTCAGACCAAAGCAAGACAACTCTAGGTCTGAACTGTGAAAGTGTGGAGCAATGACTAACCAAACAGTATATATATTCCAACGGTCAAGCTCCAAAAATAGAAAATCATAATGTAGCAGATGTTTTTGTATTAGACAATTAATTGACAGAAAAATAAGTCTTGATTTATTTTGATAATAGACTAAAAGTAATTTTTTGAGCAAGAATGACAAACCTTCTTGTTCAAATGTCATAATGTGCTGCTTTTCTTGGTTTTATTTCACTTTAAATGTAATATTTCGGGGATTTCATTGGACATAAAGGGCTACTAATTCATTATTCACTATTTTTCGACAATTTATTGACTGTTAGTTGCAGCCCTGGTTAGTCAATGGTTCCCTTGGTGCACTGAAACTGTACTCCTTTGTCTGTTTTTTTCATTTTAATCAAATTACTTAATATTAAATTTTTTTTTCCTCATGTTTTTAAATGTAGTTTTAATGCATTTCTTTGCCTTACATAAAGCAGTTTAAGTTGCCTCGTTGTTTAAAATGTGCTGTACTAAAGTTCTAAAATTGCCTTTTTGCCCTTCATTTTTCATTATTCAAGATACTATGAAAAACCATTATGATGTTGGCCCACCTACAGCACCTTTAAGCGCAGTCTCTTTCCATGAAGCCAATTTTCCCCACCTCCCCCCGTCCCCCCACACTCACCCTCTCTCCTGCCGTTCCTCAGGCAGCGCACTTTGGGGATCTGAGAGAGCAGCTGGCAGTCCTCAGCTGGAGGAGGAGAGCAGAGGAGATGGGATGTTATGGTGGAAGCAGAACACACACAGAGAAACACATGCCTCCTCATCGCCTTGTATCACACTCTGTCACTCACAAATTCACCACACAGCCACACATATGTGAATTAGGGGCACTTAAACACACATAAACATAGTCACGCTAGGAGATGGTTACACAGAAACACACTCTCAGTAAAAGTCCCTCACACCACAGTATAATATGACCTAAACACATCACACTGAGGCACAGCATCCATTACAGCTCCATCACGGTCCTGCAAATAATGAGAAACACATAAAGGCAAAAAGCAGAGTGACTGAGTGCCCAAACAAAAGAGCTTAATTTCACTGGATAATTAAATTCAAAATCCTTTTTCCATAAACAAATCCAGCGAGCAGCTCATTCCCATCGTCCACTCCCTTTTTTCTACATGAGCAATCTCTGGCGCAGACCCTTTTGTTGATGCGTAGGGATGGACATCATTACAAACAAAAAACAAACACAGGTACACACACACACAAACACATCCTTGAGAGGATTAGCATTAGCCGCAGAGAGTGAGTCCGACCTTGCTGAGGGATTGTGGGTGGATCAAGCAGAGACCCCCCCTCCACCCGCCACCACCCGCCTCCCCAGCAGTGATATAGCCGTATGCTGGCAGAAACAAGCATGACAAGTTGTAATCCTCCATGATTAAATTTGCTGTGTGTACAAACCTGTTTGTTTGCATTTGAGCTGTCGTATCACAGGGGACGAGTGTGTGAGAGCAGGAGCGTATTAGTGCTTTAGTGGTGCTCAGAAGGAGAGGGGACAGCTGGTGTGTGGTGTGTGTGGAGTGAAGAGGAGGGGGGCTTTAAGCACTCAGGGAAGAAGAGCAGAAAGTCATAGATCACACCCACCGAGCAGATGTTGTATACTTGTAGCCAGATTGCGTGCGTGTATGTGTGTGTGTGCATGTGCTTGCATGCATCATACAGTTACATGCACACAACTGTACACTGTGCGCTGCTTGTACTCATGTCTCAAATATGAAATGTGTTCACACAAGAAAGAATAGCTCAATGATGTAGAATTCTGAAGCCAGACTCCACACAAAAATTTATAAATTTTAGTTTTTTGTCAATGATAGCTTCTGTCCGATAACACAGTGCATGATGTAGGGCTGGGCAATTAATTGAAAATTAATCGAACCGACATTTAGAACCTCTAACCCACGTAATCTTGCCTATATTGATATTTTGGGGGGGAGGGGTTTGTTTGTTTTTTTTAATCTATTTCTACTTTACCCAGTGTGTGTGTTCATGTAGTGTCCCTTTAAAAATGTGCTACTGCATGTGTAGTCATGTGACTCCGCCTTGTCCAGTCCACAACCTGGAGGCAACATGGAGGAGAACTCAAACACTGAGCCAAAGAGACATGAAATGCTGTGCCCCCTGTTTGGCCACATTATGGCTTACGCAAAAACAACACAGAACAGAAAGAAATCAAATGTAAACACTGTGGACGTTACCAAATATGAACAGTGCACGGCTCAAAAACTGACAAGCACCCAGCAACAAGTGCCTCCACAAAGCAGCTCTCGATAACACAAGCATTCACAAAGGCTACGCAATATTCAAAATATTGAAATATGCAACAAGTAACCATAAATGGTTCATCTGTGTGTTTCCTTCTATTATTTTAAAATCACACAGATAAGATATGCACTTTTATCTGCAAAAATATCCCAGCTTTAATAGCTGAGCATATTTAAAGTACAAACCTTGTCGGTGAACCATGGGGACAAAAAACAAAAACAGTCTTATCGTTCATTAATTGTAATTGAGGTAAAATGTTCAATTAATTGTGACATTGATTTGAGGTCGTATCACCGAGCTGTATCAACAATTCAGCAAGAAAAAAAGAAAGAAACAAAAACATGCGAAAACTAAATTTTTTAAATAAGCTGTTGGAAGTTAAATTGAGGTAATGATTTCCTGTCAGTACAGCACAGTAAAGGCCACTCATTTCTCGTACGCTAACTGTCAAAATAGTGCACATTAACACCAGTATGTACTATTTACTGGAGTGTATTCTTGTCTCGCCACTATTGGAGTCACATGCTGTCATCTGGACTCACAGTAAAGATCACTGTCCTTAACTGAGGACGGTGTCCTGATGATTAGGGCGAGACTTAATAGGATTACACTCAGGCAGGACGATCCTTCCCCTGCCTGCTGACCGACATCCCCCACCACTATCTCCTTCACCGTCTGTCTGCCGGGTCGCATCTACTGACCAATCAGGTCACACTCTCACTGCCTGTCCAACTCCCTGACTTACACACTGTTTGTTAAATTTTGCTCCGCTAGTTGTTTCTGAATATACATGATTATTCTTAATAAGAGGACAACAGAAAAGAAATACATTACAAAATGCACTCATCGGCCACTTTATTAGGTACACCTGTTCAACTGCTCGTTAACAAAAATAGCTAATCAGCCAATCACGTGGCAGCAACTCAATGCATTTAGGCATGTAGACATGGTCAAGACGTCATGCTGAAGTTCAAACCAAGCATCAGAATGAGGAAAAAAGTGACTTTGGACAATTTGTGACGATAGAAGATTGGAAAAACATTGCTTGGTCTGATGAGTCTGGATTTCTGCTGCCACATTCAGATGGTAGGGTCAGAATTTGGTGTAAACAACATGAGAGCATGGATCCATCCTGCCTTGTATCAACAGTTCAGGCTGCTGCTGGTGGTGCTGTAATGGAGTGGGGGATATTTTCTTGGCACACTTTGGGCCCCTTAGTACCAACTGAGCATGGTTTAAACACCACAGCCTACCTGAGTATTGTTGCTGACCGTGTCCATCCCTTTATGACCACAGTGTACCCATCTTCTGATGGCTACTTCCAGCAGGATAACGCACCATGTCACAAAGCTCAAATCATCTCAAACTGGTTCCTTGAACATGACAATGAGTTCACTGTACTAGATCTCAATAGAGCACCTTTGGGATGTGGTGGAACGGGAGATTCTCATCATGGATGTACAGCCGACAAATCTGCAGCAACTGTGTGATGTCATCATGTCAATAAGGACCAACATCTCTGAGGAATGTTTCCAGCACCTTGTTGAATCTATGCCACCAAGAATTCAGGCAGTTTGAAGGCAAAAGGAGGTGCAACCCGGTACTTGTGGCCGGTGAGTGTATATTGTATGAGGTTGTTCAGAAAATATGTTTGTTTTTGTCATTTGGATGAACTGATGCTATTAGTCTCTCAACACTAAGATGCACTGGATGTTCTTTGTCAGCTTGAGTGTCTGTGATCGTTGCTCACACAGAAGAACATTTTTAAACTGTCAAAAACTGATAGATAGAAGCTGTAATTGGGAAACACTTCTGACTCTGTGTGTTACCACGGTGACAAAAACAAGGAGCCTTATGTCAGTAAGATCAGTAATTTACGGCAAAAACAAGCCATATTAAAATTCTTAAAATGTTTCATTAAGAATTAAACGTTGTAAAAGTGACATTTGTGAAAGCAAAAGGTGTGAGAGTCCATTTTCACTTAAACATAAAACTCTTGTCTGGCATACCATGTTTTATTTCTCAAATTATTTTAGGTTTTTTCTTCATCTAACGGTGTTTTCTGTCTTTATATATCCATTGACAAGTCATGTGACTTCAAAATCACTACAAGAATGTTTAGTTTTATCATACCTGTGTGTTTTAGCTCCGTCCTGAAACTGTACAGTTTGGGTAAATGTTCATATGATTATAATTAATATTCTAAGCTATGATATACCTAGATCATGCATGGTGTTGTACTTAGGGCAGTATGACCGGAAGAACTGTGCTGAGAGAAGACATATACTGACGAAAAATCTTGTTGGCAGCCTGTAAAAAATGCCATCACGAAGAGATGTGCGAGGCAGAAGGACCAACACAAGATGAATGGCTGAAAACTGTGAATGAAATATACGATATGAAACTGTTAACCCACAGGATGAGGACTCAAGAGGAGCGATGTCGCATGTTGACGACAAGATGAGAGATTGAGTCTCTGACTATGTCTCAGGGACGAATGGCTTTTTGGAGACAGGGCAACCCAGACCTTTCTATTTATTTATTTATTTTTTTACTTATTTTTGTTTGTTTGTGTTTTGTTTCGTTCTCTTTTTTCTCCATTTTCATCACATTTTAGAAAAACAACAAAAAAAAAAAAATGTAAAAAAAAAAGAATGTTTGGTTGAAGCAGTAATTTGTAAGTACAAACCAACAAAACCAATCACCAGAAAAAATGTTGGCATTGCACTGTACAGTATTGTCTCTGCAAACCACAGTCATGTTACACTTGTATGTTATTATGCTGCGGATACACTAAAACTTTATGTTTCAACAACACTGCGGTGGATGTGTGGTTAAGTTTAGGCTTTAACTCCACTTAGTTATGGTTAGGAAAAGGTCATGTTTCGGCTTAAAATACTTTGGGGGCACTATCCTGACAAGAAGAGCAACGATGTCTTGGTAAAAAAACAACAGCTTTTGTGGAACTATCCCTACTGAAGGGTCTCCACAAAACAACCAGATTTGGAGCCTAAAAAGTCGATGAAATCACGGCAATGACTCACTAGAAAACAACCAGTTTTGTCTGCAGTAGTCAGCAGTGTGGCTGTCATTTCGCCCAGGTGACACGCCATCCACCATCCCCTCCACCACCTGATGACAAACTCACATATTATGTCACTTTAGAGACGTTAATACGATACATATGAAATGTGGAAATCTAAATCATTTGTGGTTTGCAAAAACATCTAAAGCCAACATTTTCTTCTGGTGACTGGGCTGAAAACAAAATGAAACACCCTAAAAAGGCAGAATAGTCAGAATGGTTTGGGATGTAAAGCCTGGTCTGTTGGAGGAGAGCTCACACCTCACTGTGTGTGCAGTCTCAAAGAAAAACATGGAGTAATGACCGGCCTCCTGCCTTCAAACCGCAACTTAAACAGCAGTGTTATTTGACTTTTCTTAGCAGGGATTACTTAGAGTTTAAATAAAACACAGCATTAGAAAGTGGCAACACGAGGAGACCGCAGAGAAGAGCTGGAGGAACCGGAGCAGTCGGCTAATGGGAGGCTTATTTTGTTCACAGTCAGACTGAGTGAAAACTAAAAGCCACAAACTGGAACCAAAGTCTGTTTCAAACTGTTTCATGTGATAATGAATGCTAAAAAACTGACATCCAAAACAGGGATGAGGTTAAAACTCTCGCTCAAGGACAGGAAACAGACAGCCATGTTGGCTGTAACGCCATGATCCTGCCAGTTCAACATGTGTGTGTGCAGGTAAACCAGCTGCAGCAGAGGGACATAAACAAGGCATTAGTGAGCTAATAGAGCTCTCACTGCTACTGCCGCTGAGACACTGCTGTTAAGATGTCTGGCCAGCCCTGACACCTCCGAGTGTGTCTCCATGGGTGTGTGTGTGTGCATTTAGTGTGTATGTGTCAGTGGCTGAGTACACAGTGAATGTAGGTCACTGTGCTGTTCCCACAGACAGAAGATGCATGTGGTGGTAATTACAGAAAGCGCTGTGGACAGTGTAAAGCATGAGCTCATGTAAGTCTTCTGCCTAACACTGACAAAGGGGAGTAATTACTGAAAATGTGGTTATCCTTTAATTCCTCAGTTATGGTCAGCTACATAAAAACACACCCCGCACATTACGATGCCATTAGCTGATTTGTGTTCTAAATGTCAGGGTCAATTAGACGGCTTATTTGCCTTTCACATAAAAACTAAGCAGTATCTCATGGTGGTGGCAGCTCCGGCTCATTTTCTGCTACTGCTGTGTTGTTGGTGTGTTTTCATCCCTCAGCAGCATCACTGATCAGTTACATAATAAGTGAGCAAATCCTCAGGATGCTCTCACCTCCCGATTCAGTTTGTGTGATATCAGACGTCAGTGTGACACATCTTCAAAGCCACCCCTGTCTCTTGACATTACACTCCTCGCCCTACATTCTCCTTTCATTTGGCCTTCTCATGTGCTGGAACACTCCTTTTATATTTGCATCACACATATTCAAAACAAAATGATTAGAATTTGACACCTGGCACCCAGGGCGGTAATCCAGATTTGAGAAATATAGCAGCATATATCATGGATGTATACAGAAAGGTGTACACAGCGCTGGAAGTGGGGCCTCATTTATTCCTGTGAAAGTTGCTCAGTGGTGCATGAAGCAAAAAGGTTCGACTTCTTGGGTATAAAATTACCTGAATCTTCCTCATTGTTGTGCTTACAGAGGAAGTGCACTACAGACTTTTCGTGAGCCAAGCAGCTACCTTCAAGTTTAACCCTTTGCTAACTTGAACGGGGATAAAACGATTTTATCGTGCCGTTCTTCTAGACTTTCAAAATCCTGAGAGGAGGAAGCAAGTCATTTCGCAGGGGTTGGGATGCTCAAAAGGTCTTTTTGGACCCAAAAGTTTCACTGGCCGCTATGTGAAAGTGGTGTCAAAGCCTAATGCTTCTTTCTGAGGGCCTAGTCCAAATTTCCTTTGTGCCCCAAATCATTTTTTGACAAGTCACCTGCCTGTCAAACTGCAGAATTCATTTTTTAACATTTAATTTATTCATTTTCTATTTTGTTATACTAAGAGGAAATATAGTTTCATTAAGGTTATAGTCAATAATACTGTTTTGAAGCCCTCTCCAAACTGGGCTATAATTCTGGTGGAGATGATAATAATAATAATAATAATAATAATATAACAGGACCAATCTGGGGGGATTTTTGGAATTTTTTTGCATTGCCTGGACGTGTGATATTATTTGTTTTGCCTTGCCCTGCCTATTTGTTGTATTTATTCTTTTCTTTTCTTTTTTTTTTAAAATATTATCACTATTCATTTTAAATTTTATTTTGTTATGTTGATTGTTTTTTGGTGGACTGGGACTGGTGCTGTACCCCCCTCTTGTACATATTTTTATTACTCATTTGTATTGTACTTTTTCTTTGTCAAGATTGAATGTCTCATTTGATGTGTAGAGCTGTCAACCAAAATCAGTAAAAATTCGAATAATAATAATAACAACTTGGATTTATATAGCACCTTTCAAGGTACATAAGGCCACTTTACAAAGTAGGAAAAACCCAAAATAGATCAATTCCACAAAAAACTATCTAATCTGTTGAATTCAATTCAACTATAAATAGTCAAATTTCAAGATATCATGAATAAAAAATTTGAATATGCCTTACACCTACAATAACAAACAAGTCTCAAAGACAACACTGACATTGGATCAGTTTTCAAGTTGATATATCTTCAGCCTGTTTGAAACATTTCAAAAATGTCTTCAGACTTGTGCTGAGGTGAGCCCAGCGAACACGTCCACCAAAGGAAATGCAAAGTTTCAGTCGTGGACACAAATGGGTACAAAGGTACAGAAAGAGTTTTAAAGAGTTTAAAAAATATCTAAATCAGCCATACAAGAAACTACTGTATGTAATTCATGCAACTGTTAAATGACAACTCCTCAAATTCTCAGAGACAAAGAACACTGAACCTCAGTGTACACAATGGCAGCTACACCTTTCACCACAGCGTTCACCAGAAATTTAAAAAACCAAACAGAAACTCACGGTCAGAGCTGAAGTCATCGATCAAGATTATTTCTTGAATCAGAGATGGAGGACTTCTCATCAGGACACTGAGAGGGACAAAAGAGAGATGGAAATCAGAAAACACTTGTCATTGTCACTGTTCCTGAATAATCGAGCCATTTGCGTTCGACCTCATTACCTTTTGATGGTGCGAAGGAGAGTGGAGCGAGCCTCATTGTGGAAAGTGATGATGATACTCGTGGAGGGAAGGTCTGTGTCATAATTCAGAGACGCACACCTACAGAGAGAAGAGAGTTTATCACATTTATCACACAGAAAGAGCAGGGTTAACCTCTTTCTCTTTAGAAATCACACGTACGGTACAAACACACTGGGCAGCTGCGATTAGCGGCGGAGCCCTGCGGTGGAGTCGCCTCAGCATTGTTGCCTTAGTGACATGGAAATATATGGTTGCCAGGCAACAATTGCACAGATTTCTGGCCTTGTGCTTTAATCTGCTACCTGTTGCTGGGAGCTTTAAGACCAGGTCAGAAGAAATGGAGACGAATTTATGACACTCCACTGAATCTGTTATTCGAGTAAAGAAGAAAAAATAAGGCTACAAAAAATATACACACCTATTCTATTGTTTTGATTATGAGTAACTTATATTTGTTCTTGTTATTTTATGTCTCAGGAGGTTCCTGTGAGAGAGCGTGCACACTCGGTCAACCTTCCCCGCCTGTTTAAATAAATACAGGTTAAATAAAAATAAATGACAGGTTGCCTGCCAGTTAGCAACATTAGTCAGCTACAGTATAAATGAAGTCTCTCACTCTTTCATAGGTGAGTTTTTTAAAGCAATAAGAAACCGTTGATCCAAAAGCCAGAGAAGCAATATATTCTGCTACACGTACATCGTGTCTACATGTACAAGTCTTGAAAATCATGACCATATTATGCCAGACAGACAAACTGCATCAACAAAGGCCCTGTTCCTGAGTGAGTAAATCTTAAGTGGTCAGCTCTAATGCACCCGATGTGTTCTCAATGAGTCTTGAAATCCAACTGCTCAGATCACATTCTGAGGTGGTCCACCAATCTGGATCGATATATCAATTCAATGATCAACGATCCAGTATCATTGATGCAAAGTAAAAGTATCGATCTATATCGTCATCTTTAGGATGTGCTTTTATTTTGAAAGTGTGAGTCACCATCAAACAGCAGCAGGTAGATGACAAGCAGCCGAGAGAAAGACGATGAGGATATCATCATTTACTCAGGAATAAATGAGCAGTGTGGAAATAGTTTCGATTTCAGAGAAAAAAGGGGCCAACAGACAAAGCTCACGCTATCGTGAGATAAAACACAACGTAATGTTATCTTCCTGGACGGGCAACTTGATTCGGCTAACTTCTCACTGACACAACATTAGCTGCTCTGTGTCAACAATGTTCGGCTGAAAAACGTGCACACAAGCTGAAATTAATCCGAGCTGTTCTGTCGGGAGATGCAGTGACTTAAACAGTGAGTGAGAAAAAGTAAATAATACATGTAATTTGTTAAGTAATGAATGAAAGGGAAGTCCACTAGCTGCTAGGCTAATTTATGCAATGTAAACATGCTTGAGCTAATGGTGCGTGACTAGCAAAAAACAATTGACATGTCTGCTAACCTTGACAGTTATTACTGAATTTGATACCTTTGTTAAATGATGTTGTTATTAATTCATATTTCATAGCTGTTGGGAGAAGTTTGCCTTTCAGGGCTTTGAGCCAGATAGACCGGAAGTTTTATGAAAAAGAGGGCAATTTGGGTTAAAATGAAACGATTTCTTACAGAAAAGACTTCCTGGCATATCGTATCTTGATGAAACCAGTGATTAACGCCCCTAGTGTGCATGCTAATGTGTCCTGGGCCACACTGAAAGACCTCCTAATGTCTGAACCAATCCAGCTCCCCACTGGATATAAATTATCTCTCGGTGCTGCACAGGTTGGATGCTGCACTGAGGGACCGTCTCTGGAGCTGCTCTCCTCCTGGCAGGTCAGTTTAATGCCTGCCCAGTTGGCACGAGCTGACGCGGCAGCAGCTGTTGAACAGTCCAAGCAATCTCACACAAACACTGAAACGAGTCGACTCTGTTATTGAACCCGTTAATAATCGTCTCCATGTGATGCTAACAGTGTCACAGTGTGTGTGCGGGCAGACTCTCACCAAGTGTACCCACGAAGGACAGCGGGGTGCACTTGTCTCATGATAAACAGATACAGAGAAAGACAGAGCGGGCAAGGAGGGGGGACTGAGCCAATCAATACGCTGCACACAGCTCCACAATGAAATAAGGCACACCCCAACACATGTGGTCTTTGCAAACAGGAAATGATGTGGGCGTGTATTTGCATATAGAGCGGGAGATTGAGACGCATGTGACGATACATTCTAACAGAGACTAAGAGCTGTCCACTTGTGATCAGATCGACTACAATGCATGTTTATATCAGGTGTAAACAGGGCCAAAGACTTGATGTACGTACTGTAAAAGAGGTTGTTGAATACTTCAAACTAGAACCTAATGACCCTCCCCTCCAGCAGTGCCTGCAATAAACGTCACTTTTATTAAGCGATATTAATCACTTGATAATAATAGACCATCATCAGGAAGTGTTTTTTAATCATTAAAGGCTGGTGAGTGCACCGAACACGAGGCCATCCTGTAGTTTGAAGGTTCATTCTTGACCTTGGACACAGCAGCTTAACAAAAAGTGATTTGAAGGCAAGCTCCAGCTTATTTGGAGTGACTCTATCTGCTGAGGAAGCAACGTGTAATTTGGATCTTACATCAGCTTTATTTTTTTGTCAAACTGAGCTACAAAGCATTAAAAAGTCACAGGCAGGAACTTTACATACTTTTACAGTCATTTAAAACTGTGTCTTGAACCAAATCTCTCAAAAATGGACCAAAGACACGTATACTATGACATATTGTCTCAACATGTAGGGATAAATTCATCTCATCATACACTGTTTGAAACCTGGAGAAGCAGATCTTCAACATATTGGGATCTGCATCTTGAAATCAAAGGCAAGTGTTTACATTATTTTGTCCACACCCTGTGACTGAGGGATACAGCCTAGAGCAGGAGTAGGCAACCTGCGGGTCCCAGAGCCATGTGCGGCTCTTCAGCCCCTCTAAAGTGGCTCTCTGTGGCTTTGACATAAAAAAAAAAAATCACATGAAAATGACTAATGGTTATTTATTTATTTATTTAACATTTTCATTTTTATCTATCATTGTTGAAGGGCTAAAGAATTTCTTACATTTTCAGTTATAAAAATGTGTAGCCTGTGCACTGAATTAAAAAATATGATATAATTATGTCGACAGCCTGGCATGTTTCCCTCTAAATATTGCCAAACCTCAACAGTGATGACTAGTTTTGAGCCTCCCTGGCTAGGCTAGCAATGGATTCCAAAGTCTCCAAGAAAAATACAGAATTTAATAGTTGGTGGACAGATTTTTTTTGTTAAAGTGACAAATTAACCTAAATAGCCCTCTGCCAAGGAGCCATCTTGTGGTAAAACATATTTTTGAATGCTAATTTAGAGCTATTGTTAATGTCAATAGGCTAATTTAGACTTAATATGCAGTGTCACCATGAGGCTAAAATGTGTTTTACAGCTCCAGGCAGATTTTTTTTTAATTATTCTTGGTCAAAAATGGTCTTTTTGATAGTTAAGGTTGCTGCCTCCTAGCCTGGAGTAAACCCAGCAGTCAGGATGGTGAGGTCAACTACCTTTAAGTGTACAAGACAGATTTATTCCAAACAACTCCAAATCCATGTGCAGCTCAAGCAAGATTAGTCCTCAATCTACTTGTGCAGATCAAAGCAGACAGACAGACAGCACCTGGGCGGAGGCATTAGCCCTGCTCACCTGTAGTGTCGGGTGTCTCTGATGGCTCGCTCGCTGCCCAGGCGGTCGCTCTCCTGCAGGTTAAAGGCATGATCTCTGTACGGGTCGTCCCCTGGCTTCAGCTGCTTCCCTGCCAGGTAGGCCTTCTCATCGAAGCTGCCCAGCAGCTGGCCCTGCTGGTCTGCCCGCGGGGGCTGGGTCACCTGCGGGGGACATAACAAGGTGTGTTTACATATTCACAACAGCGAGAAGAACAAGGTATTAACATTTAAACAGTGTCTCAGCAGAAATAAACTACACAAAATCAGGTCAAGGAAAGAATAAATTATTAAAAATTAAGACTGTCACCTTAGTTAAATGTCATACAAAAACAAATTTACTCCCTGTCGCTCATGTAAACACACAGAGGTGCAAACAGCAACTCAAGTTGTTTTTGGTGTCAACATTCCACTCCTTCACTGTCAGCACATTATTCTTCTGCCCCAGCTATTATTACCGTGAAATGGCTGCTTGCCACATGCAACATAATCATAAAGGGAAGGTTGTTTTTTAACTGTCTGTCTTGATAAGTCGGTCAGGAAAAACAGACAGCATTTCTTTTTTTTTTTTTCATTTCAAATTTACCTCTTGGCTTTGGATAAATTTCACAGACTTTCACTTAAAAAATCTTTCTCAGCACGTAAAAGACCAACTGAACCTTTAATGGATGCAGAAAATTGCTCTAATATGATGTTGAATTATTTCCCATGGAAGCTACTGTGCTACAACCTGTGTTGGCTTCAAAATTGAAATTGAGACTTATGTTGTATTTTTTTTGTATTCCTTTCTAACATGTTTTATTTTCACCACTGATTAATCTTTTCTTTTTTTTAATTAAATGTTTGGTCAACAAAAAGTCAGAAATACTGAGAAAAACCCATCAGCTTTTCCAAGAGCCCATAGTAACACCTTAAAATTGCTTGTTTTGTTTGACTAACAATCCAAACTCTAATAATGAAAGACCTGGACCCAGTGGACCTTTTTTTTGTGTCTTCATCTCCGTTAATCGTCTGCTATGGTCTGCAGTTTAGGTGTCATGCCCTCCACCATTCCCTCCACCTTTCAATGATGAAGTCAGCTCATATCTCACATCACTTTAGAAACAATACAATATGCTTGAAATGTACAAATGTAACATTGTTGTTTGCAGAAATGTACAATGCCAACATTTTCTGATGTATGACACTAGAACAAAACATTATCAAAATTGTTGCTGATTAAAATCCTATTGATCAACTCCTTGTAAAAGAGACTCAGATAGCATTTTTCTGCCTTAGTGAACAAAGCACTTCACAATCTGACGCTCTTACACCCACACACACATACACACACACACACCACGGCTTTGCCACTGGGAGCAATTTGGGGCTCAATGTCTTGCTCAAGGACACTTTGACATGTGAAGACGATAAGCTGCCTGGGAATCAAAAAAACAACCCTGAGATTAATGAACAACTCTCTCAGCCTCCTGAGCCTCAGCAGCCTGGATTTAAGTGTTCCACCTCTATATTCATGAAATGTCTGAAAAGTCTAAAAGCCCTGTACGCCACTGCTCTGCTGTGCTGCTGCACTGTAATCCTGCTGCAATACTGCTCATCTGAGAATTAAACCATGTTCTTCCATTGCACTCACGTTTAAGCCAGTCTGAGGAAAAGTATCAGCCAAATGATTAAAATGTAAATGCTACTTCCTTATTCAGGTCATCGTGTCAGTGCTAACAGGGCAAAATGGGATGGGCACTCATCAAATCAGAATACACAGTCTATAAAATCCCTAGTAATTAATGGGTTTCCCCCGCAAGGAGCTTTAACACTGCCGAGCGGGCGGTGAAAACAGCCCGTGAATACATAAAAGCAGATGAGAGCGGCTGTCATCAAAGAGGAGCAACAGCAAGATGGACAGATGGGAGAATAGAAGGCGAAAAGAGAAAGTGACATAAAAGGATGACGCTTTGTTCTGCGCTGCTTTATTAAAGGTCGGAGTAGCTGGAGGATTTATAAAAAGCTTCTGACCAGGTTCAGGTGAGAGTGACCTCATTTTCAGTCTCTCCAGGGGAGCAGCATGAATGTTTCAAGGATTCACACACAAACATGTCCGCAGTGCACCGCTACAGAGGATGTACTGTAGATGAATGATGATATCACCGTGTTATCTTTACAGACTGAAGCTACCAAGCAGCAGACAGACAGCGCAAACATCCAGCAGGTGAACACAGTGGAGCATTTAGCAGTTAAATTGACAGATATTATCCTCAGGAGTCGTTGAAGTGCAAAGCAGAGATAAAATAAGAGTGAATATCGGACTTAAATTCATCCAGGCGGACAGAAACACACCTCTAAATGAATGCTAATGTTGCTCTGTGTCAGTTGGATGCTTAAATAGCCAATGGTGGAAAAGAGCAGTTTTTTAATACTGCAGCACATTTTTTGGGCTACTTTATTTGAGTATGTCCATTTTCTGCTGCTGTATAGTTCTAGTGCACCACATTTCGGAGGGGATATATTGTAGTTTTTACTCCACAAGCTACCCAAGGGATAAAGTAAATGGTGCCTAACCTTTAACAGTTTTATCATACAAGTATTTCACACATGAATGCATCTAAACTAAGCACAAAAAGTAAGGAAATTTGTGTTTGGTAGGTTATTTCTTTGTTGTTACAATGCATCTTCGCAATAAATCTTATACTGTTAGAAAGCCTGTTTATTTCCCTTTTAAATGGTGCCACATTTGTAAGGAACATACATCTTTGGGATGAGCAGCAGAGTATGTGGGTTGTGCCCATGAAAAATTTGCCAAATCTTCTCTGCCAATGCCAAACAGCTGTTTTTTGCTGTTGCTATTGACTCTTGTTTTGAGCTTCTGGTACCCCAAGGTGCTGACAATCAGGTGCCTGATTGGCCGCAGGCAGTCTTCTACAGATTTGCAGTCAAGGTTTGCAGGACGAATCGGCCGACGACGGCTCTCTGCCCAGACAATTAATTAAATGTTAAATGAATAAATTGTTAAATTGCCAATATGTCTCGTTGCTTCAGAATTCAATCATCCAATCCACCAAACAAGAGTCAACAGCAAAAAAAAAAAGCTGTTTGGGATTGGCAGAGAAGATTTGGCAAATTTTTCATGTGTGCAACCCACATACTCAGCTCTGCTGCTCATCCCACAAATGCATGTTCCTTACAAATGTGGCACCATTTAAAAGGGAAATAAACAGGCTTTCCAACAGTATAAGATTTACTGCCAAGAAGCATTGTAACAACAAAGAAATAATCTACCAAACACAAAATTTCCTTATTTTTGTGCTTAGTTTATAATTCTAATCCAATAACAAACAATAAATATCTGAAATGGGCCATTCTGCTTGAGTACTTTTACTTTTGTATTTTAAGTATGTTCTGATGTCAGTATTTTTGTACAGTTATTTAAGTAAAACTTTGATTGCATGACTGCTTATCACAGAGTGATAATGAGTACAGAGGCTGGTGCTCGTGACCAGGCCCTCAGGAAGTGAGTCGCACTTTGAAGACAATTTAACGCAGTGGCAAAACCACCAAACAACTTCAGGGTCCATCACATGATTTCTTTGGACCCAAAAATACTTTTTCCCATAGACTTACATTGAGAAACAGATATCTGTTAATCTGTGGATACATTTTTTTGAGTGTCACAACCCACGTGAAATAACACAATTGACAATAAAACATTTCTGAAGTCTAGAGGAGCCACAGGGTTAAATCATTTTATCAGCATTCAAGTTAGTGGAGGGTGGCGGAAGTTAAATACTCAGCCCAAAAAGTCCCAAGAGAGCTTTCTCTGTGGCCCAGTGATGCGGAAGATTTGGGTTATTTTACATGCAGGAAGTTGAACTTCTTTGGTTTCATGCACCACAAAGCAGCTTTCATAGGAATGAGCAGGGCTCCACCTCCACTGTTTGTGACAAAGCGGAATGTAAATGTGCTAGGTGAGCAAACATTAGATGCACACTTCCTTTTGCATGGTGATATGGTTGGGTTTATGACAGATTGTTCTTTTAGATACGGTTGGTGTAGTTCAGTAGAAAGAAAATACTTCCTGCATAACACTGCTCACAATGAGGTCTGTAGATTATCTTGAGTAAACAGGTCAGGTGCCATCTAGCTCCATTATACTGGAGAGAAGACAGACATCTCTATGGCTGATATCTCCAACACTCAGCAACTCACACCAAAACAATCTAAACTGATAAATAGCACCACAGGTAAAAGACAAAATATGTATTTTTGATTTTGTGGTGAACTGTCCCTTTAAGTACAAGATCTGAGAACTCCCTCCAGGCTGAAGACATTTCTGTTTGCCACTGCCATTATTAAATCAAATATTTATTCATTTTCTTATATTTTACATGTGTCACTTTTATTCTTGTATTTTATACCTGTAACTTTTGTTCTTGTATTTCATACCTGTCTTGTATTCTTGTATTTTTAAGCTGACTTTATACCTATAACTTTTAATCTTGTATTTTATAGCTGTCTTTTATTATTGTATTTTATACCTGTAACTTTTATTCTTGTAGTTTATACCTGTCTTGAATTCTTGTATTTTAAAGCTGGCTTTAAACCTATAACTTTTAATCTTGTATTTTATATCTGTAACTTTTATTCTTATATTTTATACCTGTAACTTTATACCTGTGACTTTCATTCCTGTAATCTATACCTGTCTTAATATTTTTTTCATTTTATTTTCTATTCTCTAGCTCTTTTATCATTTTTTTTAAATGTCCTTATAAGATGCGTTTTTTTGTTTGTTTATTTGTTTTTTTGCACCTTGTTTTGATGCTTATGATATTTTATATGGAGCACTTTGAATTGCCTTGTTGCTGAAATGTGATGGATAAATAAACTTGACTTGCCTTCCACCTATGTAAATAGCTAACGTTAACGGTTTGCTAACATTCCCCACATCAGAACACACACCAACAACAAATCTGTAAATTCTGGTTAAAATTAAAATTGACCTGGCCCGTAACTGATAACAAACAATTACTGTCTGTAGCAGTGGTGAAGAAGTTAAGGCAGTCTTTCATGCACGAATATATACGTTATTTTACCTCGGTGTTAGCAAATATAAAGCTAACGTTAGTAACTTAGCTAAACACGTACGTTAGCGCGTCAATCTGAGCTATTAACACACCTTTTAGGCTCATTAACACAAACAAACACACTTTGTTTTGGTAAATTAAATCATCCTACCGTTGTGACTAAGACCAATTTTTCACAGGAGGGTAGAAACCATGCATTTAGGTTGCCAAAAACATAACAAAAGGTGAGCTAATGTATATCGTTTATACCTTAGATATGCGATAACATAAAAAGGTAGCTATCAACAAGCTAGCTTGACAACAGCATAGCAACAGTCTACACACAGTGTGACGTTCACTTAAAGGGACAGGCACACAACTTTATGACATTGTTTACAAACGATCACTGAAGCGCATCATTTTTGACTTTGCTGGTCTGGAATCTGATTCATAAACATGAATTAAAACATATCTTTTTACTCAAGCAATAAAATCTAAAATATATTTTATTATATATTATATATATATATCCATACATGCATCCATTCTCAACCGCTTATCTGAGGCCGGGTATTCCAGTATTCCAAACGTCCCTTTCCTCAGCAACGCTTTCCAGCCCCTCTTGGGGGATACCAAGGCATTCCCAGGCCAGACCAGATATGTAATCTCTCCAGCATGTTCTAGGGTCTGCCCTGAGGCCTCCCACCAGTTAGACGTGCTAGGAACATCTCTAATGGGAGGCATCCAATCCTGATCAGATGCCTGAACCACCTCAACTGACCCCTTTCGACGCAAAGGAGCAGCGGCTCTACTCTGAGCTCCCTCCAGATGTCCGAGCTCCTTACCCTATCTCTAAGGCTTAGCCCAGCCACCCTTCCAAGGAAGCGCATATCAGCCGCTTGTATCCACAATCTCATTCTTTCCCTCATTACCCATAGCTAATGACTGTAGGTGAGGGTCAGGACGTAGATGGACCAGTGAATTGAAAGCTTTGCCTTCTGGCTCAGCTCCCTCTTCACCATGACAGTCCATCACTGCGGACGCCATCTCACCCTCCAAGCTACCCTGACTCGTGAACACCTAGAGATACTTGAATTCGAATTCAAAACCCTGATGGCATCAGCATATAACATTAAACAGGTTGGAAAGAGAGGATGGAAAAGGCAACAGTGGGGAAGTCAAGTGAGAAATCTACAGAAAAAAAAAATATCTGTAATAACAGAACAAAAGTTTTGCAGGTAAACAATTTAACCTGCAATGTTGCCATTACTGTTCACTGTCATTGTCCATTATACAATGCCCTACACTGAACCTTGATTACAATGGCTGCATTGAAAACTGGTGGCAATACAGGGTGGTTCACTACATAGCACCGAAGTTCCTAGAATCCTGAACAGAACCAATTCAAGAGCCAAAGATAATATGGTGGAAAAGGGGTACCAGTTCCCTCATCTCAAAGTCAATAGATTTTTTTAATGGATTTTTGGTTAAATGCCTGAAATAAGGTCTGTGGTTTACACAAGCTTAAGAGACTTTTACATTTCGTTTTGCAACATAAAATATGTCAGTAAAAACTCTGAACAAAACATGTATCATTAACTTTTTGTTTGCCACAGAGCTTATTTCTGCATTAATCCAAAATCCAATTGAAAAATCACATTTGCTTTTGACGAGGCAACCAGGGCTATGCCAACTTCCATGTCAGCTTAAAACAAACGTCATCCCTACAGCGCTCTGTAAGCACCACTCTGTAAATAGCTGCTGATCTTCAGCACACTGCTGTAGAACAAAGTCTCTTTTTCCCCCCAGCCCTGGCGGTCTTTCACACTCCATGTTATATTAGAAATCTGGTCAGATATTTGCTAAAATGGAGGCGCAAGGTGCTCACAAGCAGCAGATGTCAACACATTCTCACGTCTGGTGTAGACAGGAGGTTAGAAGACACAGTAACACTTATTACTCCAGTGGTTTCATGTTGTTCTTGTCTTATTTCTCTCTATTTTTTGCCTATTCCCTGAAATTCTTGTTGTATTTTATGAAAGGCCTGCTGGATTTGATGTTCATCTGCCAAGCACCTTGAAGCTCGCTTATTTACTAACTCACACTCTGCTTGTTCTACCACATAACGTCTCTGTTTTACATATTAAAGCTACTGTAAATAAAGTTATATCATAATTACTTTATTATACTGTTCCCATCCAGTCTGCACATAAAGCTGGCACGAACTTTAACATCTTTCTCCATCATTATTTGACTGTGCGTCTTTGCATACAGCCTACAGTTAAACAAGAACAGAAAGGCCTTGAGTGCATGTGAAGTTATATAAGCACGCTGACATTAGCATAATTGTCGTCTCACTTCTCTGCTGTCCATCAAATCTTCTGTAAAACGATGTTTGACCTCACCGCTTACTTCAAGAGCATCACCACTTAACTGCAATTAGGAAACATAATTTTCCATCCACTCTGCATCTAATTAGGCTGCTAATTAGATGTCTAATTACGTAACTCTTCTGCATGCAAGAAATTGTTAATTATACTGTTTAATTACCAAAAACACAACTCATTTCACAAGCAATTTACTGCCTGCACAAGTCATCTGTGTACAAATTAAACAAGTATGTGGATAATGAATATATGAGACGCAGCTCGACCGAATCCAACCTGTGTGGTGTGATGGGAAAACCGCTACAGGGGGACTCAGAGCCAAATTTCTATCCTCTAATTTTATAAAAACGTTACAGGCATTCGAGGAACACACAAACATGCTGGAATCTTAAGATTTCTTTTAGAGCAAAGCTGCACATTTCTGAGATGTGCAAGCCACTACAAGGACCACAAGCTTATATTTATCACTTCTATTCATCAGCGCGGTTCTGTCTTTTCTGACAGGAGCAAAGAGCACTAAGACGACAGAGTCCGGCCATGAACTCAAAAGGAAGTGTTGGATTAGTTGCTCTCATCTAGCTTCAAAATTAAACAAGTTATTTCTTCCAGTGTAACCTAGATTTCACCCGAGCCTCTCACCCCAGCCACAGTACACATCAAAGAGGTTTTACTACTATTCATAGTTAAGTCCTCTTCCCAAAATCATGTATTTTATATCCCTTGGTAATCTGCACGTATCATCATGACTAAATATTAAAAGCTACACACACACAAAAAAAGTCACTCCGAGGATAATAAGACAAAAATAACAGACGGCACTTCGAGGCTCGGTCCGCTGAATTAAATATGAAGCTCGTCTGGGAGATGAACACGTCTGCTGGCTGCTTCAAGCCGAATTACAAGACAAATCACATACAAGTCAAATCTGCCTGAGAGATGAAGCCCTGCTGGTGATGGTGTCCCACAGAGGACACACAGTATCGTGTCGTGGTGATGAAGAGCCCTATTCATGATCTTTTTACAGACTCTATAAATCATCTCATAGTTACTGTATTACTGTGTCCACATAGACAGTTTTATTAGCAAGTTTTTACATTTTTGTCTGGCAAATCAGTAGTTAACAGGGGTTTATACTACAAAAAAGTTAATTTACAAGAATGTACATTTTGTGTTATTATGGCCTCTTAAACCTACAGTGACCTGCCAGTGGTACAATCATTACAATCTCATGCTGTGCAGCTAGATTTTGTTCAAACAAGCAAAAATTATTTTAAAATGCACAGAATTGGAATCTGGTTTTAATTTTTTTCCTCACTGTAAACATAAAGAAACCTTACAGCAATTGAAGTGGAAATAAAAGGGAGAAACTAGATGTTAAGTGGCTAAACTCCGAGGCTTTCACTGTCTACCATCATTCCACTCAAATTCAAGATAACTACCCAACAGTATTTAAAGCTACTGTAAACATAACTCCTCCCTGACACACATTAAAGCATAAATTATGATGATATGTAACAGCATATCAATCTAAATGGGCCATCCCGTGATATAATATATACATAATATATATACATTCACACACACACGCATTCACTCAGTGGTGGCCAAGGCTACCAGTACATGATGCCACCTGATACTCAGTAACCATTCACACACACTCACAAACTAATGGAACAGCCATTGGGAGCAATTTGGGGTTCAGTATCTTGCCCAAGAATACTTCGACAAGCAGACTGGAGGAGCCAGGGATGGAGCCCCCAGTCTTCCAATTAGTGGATGACCCGTTCTACCTCTGACCCGCAATCACCGTCATGACATTTAGTTGTCAGGTATGAAGAACAAAACCCATTATCTGCAAAACGTCATAAAGTTAACGTCCACACAATGTAAAAATTTCTAACATTGTTAGACCTTTAAAACATTCTCAGTCCGCGACTTTCATTCCAACCAAAATTTAATCTCTGTCTGATGTCCAACATCATATTGACGCCATGTTGACGTCCAGTGCCAGCTGGGGATGCACACTTCCGTCTGCGCGGTGATACAGTTGGTGGGTGTACTTTTGTAGAAAGAAAATAGTTCCTACATGAAACTGCTCACAACAAGGTCTGTGGATTATCTTAGTGTCGGGTCATCATTTCTGTAAAGAGACATTACTGTTGAGTTTTTTAAAAGTATTTTTGGTGCTTCGAGCACCACAAGCTGAGGGCCAGCTTGTCCTTATAATGAAAGAAGGCAGACGTCTCTAACACTCCAAATATGTATTTTTCATTCCCTGTCCCAAGGTACATTTTACTTATCATATTTTCACAAATGCAGGGCTTATACTCTCTGGAGTCTGTGTTACACTGTGGTATTGCTAATTTTCCATATGTTCAAGGATGTGAATAATCCTTCCACAAATGCTTCTGTCCTCTAAATAAGTGGACATGAATAGTTTAAGTAATGATACGGTACATTTGCAAGATTACTGCATTAAAATGATTAAAAACTGACTTGAATCAAAGCTGAACTGACAAAGAAAAAGGGACAATGTGAAGAAAGTCACCAGACAGTTAGCAAGCATTGGCAGAGGTTTGATACAGTCAGCGTTTGTATGGATTACAGAGACGGAAAATATAGCTAATCCTGGTTCAGACAAGATCGTTAACGGCACATTTAACCTAATTCTCTTGTGACGTGTTTATATGGTCACATGTCGAATCATTGTTGCCGGGTTAGTCAGGACAAAAAGTACCAAAAGGTCTGAAGTCTGAGTAATAAAACCAGCAGCCACCGCCTGATCTGAGGACACTCTAACGACTTCATACCAAACAACAGATAAAAACTTAATGTTGGGAGTTGCTGGAAAAACACATGGGAGGATTATAACAAACTGATTAGCTGGATGTGGATCTGTGGTCAGATGTTTACAACATGTCTCCTGCTGCATGTTGAGAGCCATGACAGCAGATGTGCGGGTCAGAGAGACAGCTGATTGCTGCGAATGTTAGAGCGGAGGTCGCCTGACAACAGTGTTCACACACTGACGCTGAAGAAGAGAGACAGAAGAGTGGTGCTGGGAAATTAGACCACTCAACGCAGGAAATGAGGGGAAAAAAAGTGGAGCCAGTGCAAACAGATTTCACAGATGATGTCATTAGTGAATCAAATGCTACTAATGAACAGGCTTATAGGAAAGGAAAGAAGGAGAGGGGCGAAAAGGGGGAGTTAGGGCAGGGCACACTGTAAGCAAAGTAATGAATGAAAAAAGACAGAGAAAGGAGGGGCATGACGATAAAAGAAAGGAAGCAATGATGGATGAAAAGAAAAGGAAATAATGAAGGAAGGGACGAAGGAGGGAAAGTTAGGACGACATAATGAGGGAGGACAGACGGAAGATAATGAGGGAAATACAGAATGATAAAAGAAAGAAATAAGGAAACAGAGAAGGGTGGAAGAGACTGAATAAAGAAAGAAAAGGGTAAAAGAGTAGAGGCAAGGACAGAACGATAATAAGGCATGAGGACGAGAATGAAGGGAAGAGAAACAGGAAATGTAGAAAGGAAAGAAAGAAAAGGAGATTGAATTGAGAAGGAAGGAAGAAAATAAATACAGAAGATGAGGATAGAAGAAACAGAGAGAAAGAAAGGGACATAAGGATTGAATGACAGAGGAATAAAGACAGAAAGATGACAAGAAGGATGGAGAGGGAAAAAGAAATAAATGGTCAAGAAAAAAGTAAAGACGAAAGAGAAAAATGAAAGAATACAGGACGGGAGAAAAGGCTGATGGATTACGGAAAGAAAGAAACAGACAAGGCAAGAAGGATGGACAGAAGGAAAGATGAAAGTAAAGGGATGAGAAAGGAAAATAATGAAGGCCAGAGGGGTAAAAGGACATAACAGAGAGTAAGAAGGAAGATGGAAGGAAAGAAGGATGAAAGAAAGGAGGAACGGACAAGTCCAGTCTCTAGGAGAAAATGTTATTGTACGTTTCTGCAAACTACAGATACGAGCATTTCGCACACATCATATCAACGTTTCTAAAGTGACGTAGTAAAGTGAGACGCCTGCCAAGCCGCAGACCACTGTTAGAGATCAACAAACAACAACACAGGCTGTGATTTAGGGAGTCATCGCTGTGTTTAGGCACCAAATGTGTGTGTTTTGTAGCAACCTGTCACTGTTCCTCCAATGGGGATAGTACCATGAAAAGCAGTTGTTTTCTTGCGAGACATCACTGCGTTTCCGGCAAGAATTGTGCCCCCAAAACTGAATACTTTAAACCAAAACATGATCTTTTCCAAACCACAAGCAAGTGGCGTTTGAGCCTAAACCCCATCACGTATCAACCACAGCCTTGTTGAAAGGTAAAGTTTTAACGTATCCGCGACATAATAACTTGCGAATGTAAACTATCCAAGGTTTGTGAGGTCATCAGTGACCTTCCAAGTGGACGTTTGTGCCAAATCTTAAGAAATTCCCTCAAACCATTCATAAGATATCGCATTCACAAGAGTGGGACGGACATACCAGGATGTACGGGAGGACAAACATAAGTATGGATAGACAGACAGAAAACCTAAAAACATAATTCCTCCAGCCACGGCTGTTGCTGGCACAAACATAAAGACAAAGAAAGGAGGTGAGGATAAAGAAAGACAGATATGAAGGGAGGAAGGGAGGAGGGAAGAAGAAAGAAGACAGGGAAACAGAAGAAAAGAATCAGGGAGGAACAGAATGACAAAAGTGAGAACAAACAGGTGAACAAAAGACAAGACGATGGACGAAAGGAAAGAAAAAATGAAAGTAAAATGATGGAATGAAGGACAGAGAGTGAGAATGAAGGGAGGAAGGAAGGAGGAAGGAAGGAAAGAAAGAATCAGGGGAGGGACAGAACAACACAAGTGAGAAACAAACAAAGAAACAAAGGGAGGGACAATGGACAAAAGGAAATAAAGAAGTAGAAGGAACATGATAGAATGAAGGGCAGAAAGTAAGAATGAAGGAAGGAAGGACAGAGAGTAAGAATGAGGAGAGGGAGGAAGAAGGCAAGGATCAGGGGAAGGACAGAATGACAAAATTAAGAAAAAAACAAAGAAACAAAGGGCAGGACGATGGACAAAAGGAAATAAAGAAGTAGAAGGAACATGATAGAATGAAGGACAGAAAGTAAGAATGAAGGAAGGAAAGAAGGACAGAAGGAAGGAGAGAAAGAATCAGAGAAGGACAGAATGACAGAAGAAAGAAGGATAGAGTGGAGAGGACAAAGAAAGAAAAAAGAAAGAAAGAAAGAAAGAGGAGAGACCCCTTCAGTGGAGCCCTTCTCTCTGGTCTTTGTGTACCAGCCTCCTCCTGTTGAACTGTTGGACTCTGTAGTGCAGAGCTGGCAGCCTGAGCGCTGCAGGTCAGGTTACCAGAACAAACTACAGCGAGGAAATCTCAGTTTGGTGACGAAGGTGAACGACCCCGCTGAGCAAATCAAAGATCACAAATGAAAAAGCTCAACTCAGAAACACTCGGATCCAGAGCATACAGTTCAAAGAACAATCTGATTAGATGTGTGTTTGCGGTCCACAGCAGAGATGATATATCTCTCTCCACAGCTATCACTAACACACAGCGATTGTTCAGAGTGTTTCCATATTTGTTTGCATGCATCTTCTGATCTTCGCCGTATTCTTGGCCTGCGTTCACACACTGATGCAGACCACAGTTTCCTCTTTATTTCATGCATGAGGCGTCTCCTTAAGTAGGCCTGCGAGCTTAAATGCCACAACAGCTCCACCGTTTGGCATTTGCCCTTGAATTATTAAATCCTGTGAACAGCGTTTTAATGAATCTGCCGCTGCTGGAGCGAAACATCCTGACATGTTGGCACACATCCTCGGCCACAGCTGAGACAATTTTATGGGTCTAGTAAATTGTGAAAGAGGCTCCAGTGTGTTGTATTTCCACAAGAGTCTGTGTCTCCTAAAAGTACAGTTGGATATTCAATTGATTTGTCTGTCAGCTCTGTTATGGCAGTGAGTGGCTGCAGAGGGAAAACAGCAACATGATTTATGTTTTCACCCAACAAAAACTCATATTCTGGTAGAATTTTAACAGGAGTTACTCTCGCTTTTACATTAAATGAATCCATCTGTCTCATAGCTTTATATCGGGCTGAAAAGTTGGGTACACTGGATTCAATACGTAAAATGTGCTGGTTTTAGTACAGAGCTGCAACAATGCTTTGATTGATGTAAAACTACCAAACATACACTGGTTCACGCTTCTTAAATGTGAGGATCTGATGCTTTGTTCATCACATACAACAACAAATTTATCATATATTTGAGTTTTGTACCTGTCATTTAATAAAATTGAGCCTGTTTTTCACTATTTTCTGACATTTTATAGACAAAACGATTAATCAATAATGAAAATAGTCGACAGTTGCCACAAGGCGTAATTTCAAGGGGGATGCAGGGGACACACTACCCCTCAATATTTACCACATGTTCATGTGTGTCCCTCTTGTAAAACATAAAGGTAGCAGAGGACTTTTATTTTGACAGAACTGTAGATATTTACACCCTAAATTGAGGCAGAAAAAGGTACAAACTGATGCATAAAAATTCAGCCATAATGCAGGAAATTATGTGTTTGTAGCTCAAAATTTCTTGCTGGAGGACCCCCAAAGCTTCTCAATTCATTTGTGTCCCCATCAATGTCAAAACGAAACCTACACCCCGTTACTTAAAGATAAAAAACAATGACTGACCAGCTCGCTCAGTGTAAAAGTCAATAGTAGAGGCAGGCAGTCCAAAACGGCATCCAAGGCACTTTGAAATCCTTTATTAATACATGGACACCCAACGGGTTTTGACTAGTCTTCATCAGGGTGTAAAATGCATTGGAAATTGGACACAGGTGTTCAACTTAAGAGTTCATGTGGGTGTCATGTGACACAGGTCACATGATATAGTGGACAAAAAAAACCCCATATTGACAGAAACTGCAAATGAAAATGACATAAATGTATACTTTAATTATTTAACATATTTAGTGACAAGAAAAAAGGTTCAATGCCAAATGAATAAAAAGGAAACAACAGTGAAATAAAATAAGAATTGTTATATTGTGACAAAACTACACATAAAATAGCAGAAACTAAAAAATATAAGATCCTTTGTATGTCCTATGAAGTTTTTCCTGCCTTTGAATATTGAAGTTTAACTTTATACTCACTGTCAAATCCTTTTGTTACCCTATCATGAGTTACACACTTTATAAATATTTCAATTTTAGATACGTTATGAGTTTGTCGTCCATTCACATGTATTGTTTTTGGTCCTTGTCATACATATATTTTCATTTTATGCCACTTCATCTGCAGGTTTGTCACAAAACAACACTATAATTTCCATTTTATTTATTAGGAACCTTTTTTCTTAATATAACTAAAAATCTATGTGATTTTCATTTGCAGTTTCTGTCAATGTGTTTGTTTTTTTTTGGTCTAGTAGGTCTATGCCAATGTATCACATAACGTGTATCACATGAGCTCTTAAACTGCACACCTGTTTCCAGTGCATTTTACACCCTGATGAAGACTCTCTAGTCGAAACATGTTTGTTAACCATGTATTATTAACGGATTTCTAACTAGAGCCAAAGTGCCTTGGATGCAGTTTTGGACAGCCAGTTGTTGTTTTATATCTTTAAAGTGACTCTTTATCCCATCCAACTAACTACACAGAGCCTTAACTCAGTGCAGCTCTCTCTACTTCTTCCTCTACACCCTTGTTAGTTACATCACTCTTTTATGCTGAGGCTCCAGCTCTGGTTTTAGGGCTTCAAATTCACATTTGGATCATTAAGTCAAGAAAATGTCAATCTTAAGTTCCCAAAGCAGAAGTACAACATGTCCAAACCAAAATATACTCAACTAACAGTGACACAAAACAGCAGAAAAGCAGCAAATCTTCACATCTGAGCAGCTGGAACCACAAAAAATGTATTTTTGCTTGTTAAATCGCTGTTGATCAAGTGTCTGTCTGTAGACAGATCAATTATCCTGCAGCACCAGAGTCCTCTTCACTTTACCTCTGTTTAAAACCAACTAAAAGCACAAGCTACAGGTCTTGTATCTCTTTCCACTTAATGCATCAGAAAACCCTGCAGCCAAGTAGACCAGATCTCCTAATCTGAGCTGGCGTGGACCCAGCCACAGTCCCAGCATACACTGTTCAGACTGTGTCTGTGTTGCAACCTGGAGAGGTTACTGCAAGCGGAGAGCGACGACCACCACACCTACAGTTTTACAGCATTAAGCAGACGTTGTTTTCACTACTCCGCCCTGGCAGCAGGCAACAACAGGCGGATACAGACCTGACCTGACAGAAACAGGCCTTTAATGACAGACTGGAGCGCAGGGGCGATTGAGCAGGGATGTCTCCTCTTGTGCCCTCTCCAGCCTGAAAAACCCTCTCATGTGCGACGCAAGAAAAGGTCTCAGCAGAATGTGGTTTACGAGGTGTTTGCGCACGACGCACAGGATTTATGGAAAGCCTCTTACGTGTGCTTGAGGTACTCACAGGCTCGGGGAAAGCACGGAGAGGCAGGAGAACACTGACAAACATGAGCAGCCTGTAGAATAATGGTATATGGCTGCACGGGAGGAGGAGGAGGTTGGAGATGGATCAAGATGCGTGTTAAAGCCGTACGTGTCCGTCAGAGCAACATATTCCTGCTGTGACACCCAGCTGTGCATCACCACCACCACCACCATCCTCATCACCCCAGGTTCCACACACACACATGCACATCAACATGCAGCACACACTCTCCTGCAGCTCGGCGCCTCCAGCGACAGCGCGCCGCTCTCCTCTCCCCCCTTTCTCTCGTTATCCCCCCACAAGCAGCGCGCACTCACTATCAGCGGGATGGTCCTGTCGTCCCGGTGGATCTCCAGCCGACCGGGGACCACCTTCTGCCCGTGGCCCCTGCCGCGGGTCTGCGACGCCGACGACGACGGCGACGACTGGGGCTTGTTGTCCTGCCACAGGTAATAAAACGTCCCCAGGATCCACGCAACGGTCAGAATCGCGATGGCGTTGGCCCGTATCCTGCGCATGGTGAGCCCATATGGAGGGCTCCGGAGGCGAGCCCGGCTGGTTCAGGTCCGTCCTCGGCAGAAGGTGCAGCCTCCCCGCCGGTGTGATGCGTTGAGTCGCGGCGCAGACAGACAGCCTCTATCTCTCCGCGAACAGCCGCTTCTGCCGGAGCGCTGCCTCTCTGCTGGGATTTGCGCACTGACAGAGCCACGGTCCTAGCGCCGAGTCATATCATCCCCCTACACACAAACACACACACACACGCACACACTCACACACACACCATCCATCCACACGCTACAATGAGGAGAGGATGTCCAATCTGCATCCAGCAGCTGAGGTCCTACTGTCAGCCTTTATGGGTGCAGATCAGAGGGGAATGATGAGATATATATTTCTACACTTCTTCTGCTCATTTTAATCTCTGGTGCACGTGATCTATGCGCGTGTCACTAAAGGCTGTGGCTGGTTTTAGTTACAAGAACATCACCTCTTTCCCTTTAAAACACAAAGACCTTCCCCTGGTCCAAACCGCCTTGTGCAATAACTGCATTAAAACCAGTGGTGAGAAACATTTACTCAACTACTCACATACAGTTTTAAGGCACTTACACTTTACTTAGATTTTCTTACTGCATTAAAGGAGGAAACAAATTGTACTTTTTGCTCTACACACTAAAAATTCATTAAACACATATGATTAGTTTAGAAATGATGACGCACTGATACAGATTCAAATATATAAGGGACTGATCGTTATTTGTATCAGATTTCTTCTTCCACCTTTGATTAAAAGTCAACTTGACGTCTTCTTCAGCTGTTTTATATTTAGAGTTGCCCTTTACATCAGCCTCAGTTTGACCAGTAATGAGAAAAGGTGAGAATTGTTGTGCTTTGTTTCAATCATGAAGATGAAAATGGAAAACAGAGTGTAAGGCTGCAACTAAAGTGTTGCTTTATTATTGTTTAATCTGAATATCTTCTCATATAAGCAAGCAATTATTTGGTCTTATAAAATATTGGTCATGGATCCATGTCCAGATACAACGTGCAAGGTACCCTGGGTGTGTTGGCTGTTGACGTTCTGGGACATGCATTGTCTTCTTTCAAGATACACTTCTGTTTTCACAGGAAATTTAACATTTACACACAGTCTCTTTCAAAATAAACGCACTACATCGGTACAACAATGTGAATTGATGTTTTTCTTCCCTCCAACAATAACCACACGTGGTTGGATTTAGGAAAAAAGAACAGGGTTTGGAGCCCGAAGTTGCCGAGATCTGGCGCTTGGGCAGTGACCTGCAGCGTCAAAAACCAACGAAAAAAGGCGTCCTTTATTGTTGGCATGATACACAGCCGGTTGCTGTTATAGTTTAATTGCACTCAGGCAGTGTCAGGGGGACACACAACAGGAGAAGGATAACGGTGACAGTCCAACTGGGCAGGCGGTAGAGGTGGTGGATGAGTCCAACAAACACCAACTTTCACCCAGGAGAGCAGTGTTTGTGTCCCGTAAGTTTCTAAAGCCAAACCCTGTTCTTTTTTCCTAAATCTAATCACGTGCATTAATTGTTGAAGACGTCGATTTGCGGTGTTTTACTGACGTAGTGCGTTTATTTTGAAAGACACTGCATGTAAATGTTACATTTTCTCCAAAAACAGAAGTGTATTTTGAAAGAAGACAGACATGTAACAGGCAGAACTTGACACGGCGTCTCAGAGCGTCAAAACCAACACACCCAGGGTACCTTGCACGCTGTATGTGGACGTGGATCTATGACCAAACCTCGATATGTGACGAGGTCGGAATGACAATGTGTTAAACACAACTCTCCCCTTCCACCTGCTCTACTTGGACTTTCACCACCTTAACTTGGTTCTTGTCCCGTCACGTTTCTCCCTTAGGGCGCCGAGCACAACAGCGACCAGCCACATGTCATGCTGACGTTCTAGGATGTCTTTTTTTGTCTGTGTGTGACATCACAAGTCACGACCTAAACGCTAGATTTAGAAGATTTCGGAGTGGGACCAGGTTGACACTGAAGTGAATGGAATTTTATTTGTGGTGCGAAGTCTTCAAAAATGACATTTAAAAATTAGCAGCGTCTCTTTCCAGGAACAAGCTCCCTGTTACCCTGGGCGATCCTCAGGCCTCACTGTGAACAGTTTTAAAAGAGACCATTCCTTCTGTATAAACTAGTCTCAGTAAAAACTGAAATTAAAACTTGGATGAGTCAAACAAAAACAATCTATATGCTTGATACCACTGAAAGAGGAAATATTATAATGTCAGTGAACTGACCCTTTAATTCCTTCCATACTGCTCCCCCTGCGGCCAGAATCAAAATGAAAGCTGCAACTTATTTATCCTGCCTGTATAAGAAGACTCATTATTCTGCCTATGCATTTTAAATTATACATTTAAATTAAGAGCCTGCAGCTCACACCGAGCATATTAAGCAGCTGAATTGATCATGAAGAGGAAAAAGAAGCCCTTGCAGTCTTTGAACAGCAGCGTCATGAATATTCAACTCCTCCTGAGTTAATTCTGGATTTGCACAGATGACCTCTGCAACTATGACTTATTCAGCGTACGAATAAATCAGAGGCGTTAAAAAAATGTCAGAATACATTAGACTGAGAGGACCCCTCTCCCAAATCCATAACGGCCTTTAAACTGCTGCACAGACCAGCAAAGAAATCAGAGCAGAGCAGTAACACCCCCGAGGCATAACAGAGCTGAGGAGGCTGAAATATTTTCATCTTATTCTGGTAGAAGAAATATAAAAACAGCCCACAGTATGAGCTCATCTGACCCCACCTAACAGCTATACGCTCGCTGTGTGTGTGCGAGGCGTCCACACAGCTGGGCCCACCACCACAACATCAGGAACCAGGAATGCCAAGTTTTCCCTCATCAGACACACAAAGAAACCTGATCCAGAGTCAGCGGGGAAGAGGCAACACTGAGTACAATGAGATCAATACACACAGAGACAGACTCCATCTGCAGCTGTTCACTGTTACGTCATTCATCTGTGATGCATTCATCAGTTTGACATGAAATAAACTGGTTTATGTGGAACTTTTCATTGAAATCACAATGAGCTTCTATTTCTCCTACATTTAGTGTTTTTCTCCTACATTTAGTTCTGTCTTCTACATTGAATTTTTTCCTCATACATTAAATTTCCCCCTACTTGTAATGTTTTTCTCCTATGCTACATTTAGTTATGTTGCCTACATTTAATTTTTTCCTCATACATTCAGTTTCCCCTCCTACATTTCGTACATTATTTTTTCTCCTACATTTAGTTTCCCCCTTACTTTTAATCATGTCTCCTACATTAAACCTTTTGTCATACATTTAGGTTTTTCTCCTATACTTATTTTTGTCTCCTACATTTAGTTCTGTCACTTACATGTAGTTTTTCCCTACATTTTGTTTATTTTTCTTAAATTTAGTTTTTCTCATACATTTATTTTTTCTTCTACATTTATTTCCCCCCCTACAATTAATTATGTCTCCTATATTTATTTTTTCCTCATACATTTAGTTTTTCCACCTGCATTTAGTGTTTTTCTCCTATATTTATTTTTGTCTCCTACATTTGGTTCTGTCGCCTCTGTACTTTTCCCAGTTACATTTTTTTCTTACATTTAGTTTTTCTCATACATTTGGTTTCCCCCTCCTACATTCACTTTTGTCTCCTACATTTAGTTTTTTTTTTCATAGATTTAATTTTCCTCCGATGTTTTTTCTCATACATTTAGTTTTTCTCCTACATTTAGTGTTTATCTCCTATATTTAGTTTTTCCTCGTACATTTAGTTTTCTCCCCAACATTTAATTTAGTCTCCTATTCACTTTTTTGTATAAATTCAGTTTTTCCCTCTACACTCTACACACTTTTGTCTCCTAAATCTAGTTTTGCCCCTTACATTTAGTTTTTCTCATACATTTAGTTTTGTCTCCTACATTTGGTGTTTTTCTCATACATTTAATTTTCTCACCCACATTTATAGTTTTTCTCCTATATTGAGTTTTTTCTCCTACATTTATTATTTTTCTGCCCACATGCAGATTTTTGGTTTTAAGAAAAGCGAAAACCTGTATTATAAACTGAGAGGCTGGGGTTTTAAAGAAGTAAACATTTATGATGTGGGGATGTCAAATGAAAGACTATATGCATGATGGGAAATGTAGGATCCAGAGTTTTTTGGAGCTCAAGGACTAAAAGCCAGGATATCTCAGGCTCCACTGATTTAATTTCAAACACTCTTTTTCTAAAATCTGTCTCCTGTGAGTCCCCCAGCTTTATTGAAGTGCAATACAAAGTTTCTGGAGTTCCACTTTAACTTTGTTACACACACTCCCTTCATATTGCCTCATATACTTCTTTACTCTACAGGGTAAAAACCTTTCAGTGGAAAATTTTGGATTCAGCTGCTGATTAAAGGTGAAGTTTGATAGTGATAGGAGGAGGAAGAGTCATATTTATGCTTTTATTCATATAGAGAAAACTATAAAAAAATATGTATTGTTTCTTAATATGTTTGAATGTGTCAGTCGTATGTTGTGTTTTCTATCTTTGTCTTGTTTCACCCCAGTAGAGCTGTGCCTTCTGTTTTCTTTCTTCTTAAAAACAGAATGAAAATCTATATTTTGTGTTGGATCCAGTAAATAAACCACAGCATCTCAGGTTGCTGCTCTGCCTCGTGGTCTTTTGTGGCTGCTGTCCATGTTCAAACCGTTCTCTGTGTTTCCTCTCTGATTGATTTCTTCTTGTATGATGTTGGTGCAAAAGTGTGAATCCACAAGGAAGCCTTTTCCTCTTCGGTTCTAAATTTTGTTTAAAAAATAAAGGAAGAAAACTTAGCCAAAAAAAAAAAGAAAAGCAAGCAAGTATGAAGGTCTATACCAGGGGCAGGCAGCCTGAAGCCTAGAGGGTCTAAAGAGCAGCATGCTCTTAAATAACGGTTATTTTTCAACATTCAGATTTTTTCATTTGTCATCGTTGAAGGCCTTACGCAATTACTACATTCCACAACTATAAAAATGTGTAACCTATACATTGAATTTAAAATGTTTTAACATTACATTTACTAAAATGTGCGTCATACGTCTACGACCTGGTGCCTTTTCATCTAAATTTTGCTTTACTTCAGTAGCGGTGGCCTGGAGTCTCAGTCTACAGATCACAGTGTAAAAGTGAACCACCACATCACTGCTGATCGCCACAGAACACAATGAATATAAAGGGAAACTCCATTACTGAACCAGCTGTGTGGCATCACAGTGTTTCCCTGCTTCCCTTCACTGGTTCCTGTACAGCAGGGTCGGTCTTTGTTTCACTGTTATAATCATTACAAAGCAAAAGCAGCATGTGTATACATTCAGTAGGCTATATCTTCAGTAGCTAGCTAGCTAACCCTACACTTTTCAGGGTTTGATTTTGGTTTTGGAACAGGGAAGAAACGTATATGTTTTTCCAACCTCTCCAGGTAACGAGTATCATTAATACACGACGTGCCCCAGGCACAACATTTAGCTCCAAATCCGCAAAACCAGCCTGAAAATGAAGGAAATCTGAAACCACTGCATTAGAGTCAATGGAGCACAGCTGTGTTGTTAAGGGGCCCTGGTCTGAGCCGGGCTGATGCTACGTTACGGGACTTAGCGAAGGGTCAATTTGGGACATGACAGTGCAGAAAAAACATGTGAAAATGGACATTGTAAAGGATGATTGGATAAAAATGAGATTATGAAATAATAGAACGGAGGTGGTCACAAATCAGTAAGAAACCTGACATTTCCTGTGCTGTTGATGTTTGGATTGCTAAAAAATCTTCTATCAAATTACTTTGCAGCTAAAAACATACTGATCTGACAGCTGTATGTCAACAGCTATCTTCAGGAGTAAGAATAATTCAACATCAAAGCAACAAAACAGGCCCAGAAATGAAAGCTGCATAACCAATAACAATGTTAAAAAGCTTCTGGTTGAATTTAATATCAAACAAATCAGTCATCTGTTTGGAGTGAGCCTCTTAATTTAATCCCCACATATAAATGCAATGTAGAAATCAAAGAGTCTAACAAGCTGCAGGCAGAGGTCTATCCACTGTGTCTGCTGTCTCTCTGAAGCCTCGCACTTGGAGGTTAATCTCATTATACATGTAAGCTGCTATTCCCTCTCCTCCATCCCGTCATGGAGAGACCTGTCAGCATCCAGCTTGTGTATACAGAGAGGGGAGGTCACAGGGGTCAGAGCCACATCTGGCTTGAGGCTGGGAGATATTTGTCTTCATTCGTACGGACAGAGCTGCGCCTCTCGCGGCGCTGCTGTCACTGTTATCTTTGGGAAAGACAGTGACGCCCTAAAGCTGGGAGGAAAAGTCTCCGCACATTCAGACAAGGGAAGGATAAAAGCACACAGCAGTCATGGCGAGGTGTTGGTACTGGCAGCTCTGTGGGGAATCCTGCGTACTCACAGGCCTCTGGACCTGGAGCCCTTAACTGGCTTGGTAATGTCAAGATTACTGGGTGCAAGAGAGGAAACCAAGGCTGCATGTAACGTTTCCAGCGAGCCTCATGTCAACAATCTCTCTCCAGAGACTCATGGAAAGACAAAGCTCCACATTCCCATGTCTGACATGAAAAAAGGGGAAAAAAAGGGAGACTTTCCACAGTTGAATATACTGGGTGGGAACTGGGACTGGCCTGTTTTATGTAATCAAAAATCAGCACAGTAATCGCATCAAGCTAATAAAACAGAACAAAATTGTATTTTCTTGAAGATATTTACATACTTGATACTAACAGACTGAAAGAAGGCCAACACTTTATAATAAGTAGGTTTATAAAGAGGTCTAACTAATGAATTTATATTAATGGTAATAAAATAATTTACAACTGCCTCATAGAGCAATTAAAAAATCAAGTTATAAGATCAAGAATGAGAGCACATTATGGGTTGTCAGGTTGTAAAAAAACTTAATAATAGCCTGTTGGGTTATTAATCTCCTTTCTCACTGCACAAAAAAACCCACTAACACCTGCTCACATCTGGCCTTTCTATGAATGAGGAAGGTTAAAATCAGTATTCACACCCAGGTCAAATGACTAGCAGTAGTTTTGGCTCCAGCTCAGATCGGCATTGATAGAAACACAACACCCAGGTGAACGCGCCCCTTTATCAGCGAGATGCAATGATGCACATCAACTAAATACCGTCCATCTCTGCCAAAGCAGTCCTCAAACATCAACTATGTATGAAATACCCCTTTTCACCTAAGTTAGCAAGGGTATGCAGGTTCTTTTAACATGGGAGAAGCCACTAAAAATAGGCGATAGACTCCTTTCCCACTGCCACTAGACCAGATCTGTGTACACAGCTCTACAGCTAATGAGTATACCTGTCTGTGTGTGAGGGTTTTTTTTAGTGTGTCATGTTTGACATAATGGGCAGATCAGAAAACAGGTTAGTAAACAGCAGAAAGCAGCACTCAGGCCAGGGAAAACTTTATGGTGGTTACCTCTTTATATATATTTCTTACTTACTCACTCTGTTTTAAACTCGATGCAGACTAATTTCTAACAATGTTTGAGCACTGTGGGGAGGAGGCAGACAGTATTTTGTATTGGCACATCATTGCATCTTGCCTGTAAAGGAGCTAAAATCAGTGCACTTACCTGGGTGTTGTGTTTGCATCGATGCCAATAAATATCTGTGACTACTACAGAGTCATCTGACCTGGGTATAAATACCAACTCTAACCTTTCCCATAACATTAAAAAGCCAGAGGTTAGTGGGTGCTAGGGGGCTTTTGTGCAGTGGGAATGGGGCTATAGAGAGACTGAATAAATAAGAGGTACTGTAAGTAAAAAGAAGTAACAACTATCTCATTTTTTTTTTTACTGGCCTCCATGCTGCTTTCCACTGTTTACTAACCTGTTTTCTGGCGTGCAAGCGCTGATTTTGGTGAGGACAGGGTAGTAGAAAGTTAATCTGAATATTGTTTAAAGAAATAAACATTTATTAACAATTATAGGTGTTTTCTATTACTTTAAGTGTATTGAATTTCAAATTATCCCACAACACCAAACCATCTCGATAGGAGAAAAAACAAACAAACAAACCTCACAATAACAAGCTGCCCAAACTGCACTAGACAGAAGACAGAAAAATAATAATAAAATGGGTAAGGATCGATTTACACTAAGAGATGAAATAGAAGCAAATAAACCATAGTGATTCAAACAATAAGGTGAGGCATATCAAAATAACAGTATTAATGGCATGTAAGCAAATGTCAGATTCCAACCATACCACTGTTAAATGTCCACTTACACTCCACAAAAGATGGGTGCCAAAATAACGCCCATGTAATAGTGTCCATGCGCCATCGCATACAACAACATCCACTCCCATTACAAACAATTAATGAGTCATTAATAAAGGCTTGTGAGTTTCCCTTTTCTAAGAATCCAAAAGCAAATGTCAATAAGTCATCTGATGATGTTGATAACTTATAAATAAAGGTCTTTCAAAATATTCCAAGTGCTTTAAATGGTAATGACCTGTCAATAGATTAATTTTGGTTCATGTGAGTAAAAGTCTCTACCATCTCGAGGGTCAAAGGAAAAGGGTAAAAGAGGAAAAAAAGCTCTGTATTTTCTTGTGGTGTGTGTGTGTGTGTGTGTTTTCTGCAGAAACTCCCACAAACCATCACCAGCGTTTTAGTTCCGCCGAGGATCACTTCTGGCATTTCAGAGAACTGTGCCAAAACGGTGAATTCAGAAAAGCGAACAAAGACAGACAGATACACACACCACCACCACACACACACACACACACACACACACACACACACATACACATACACGCACACAATCCTGTAAGCTTCTATGGAATTCCTCTATGATAATAGTGGAAACTCAGCCAATCGCCTCGCGGCTGTAACCGGTGATCATCGAGTTCTGCCATGTACAAGTTCAGTCTTGTGTGCGTGTGTTATGTGTGCATGTTATGCAAACACCGAGTGTCACAGAGCACACACATACACGGACACACACATACGCGAGCAGGAATTCATCTGAGCTTCTGTCCTGATGTGGAACGAGCACAGGTCTCCCATCAAAGGGGGCTGTTAACAATAAGCAGCTCCAGTGAGTCAGCTTAAGACCTCTCACATCAGGCCGTGTTCTTTTTAGTATGACGCCCTCCCTGTAGGCTTCAGAGTGGGGCTGTAAAACTTTATTGTTCCCTCACTGACAGAGATTGTACACTTACAGCCGATGCGATGATCAAAAGTTTTTACAGCCGGAAAAATAAAAAAAAAAACACAGAAACTTCTTGAACCGCTCTTGTACTGACGCTGAGTTTGTTGCAAACACACAGCTGCGGGGCAAGTCACAAGTCCTCATGAGCAAACTGCAAGTTAAGATGTCTTTTACATCTTTGACGTCTCGGTCTTTTCAATGCAGAGGCCTCAGGGTGCAAACTACAGCAAGGGGAAGCTTGCTTCATTTGTGAAACTTCAGGGATCTCTAAAATATTGTAAATATGCTATTTTTGCTATGCACTTCTGTTTTTCTTCATCTTTGTGGATCATGCATAAACACAGGCTATTATTGATGCGTGATTCATGCTTGAGGATGATTCATCACTTAACTTCAATAAAGATACTGGTGTGCATGCTATTCTTGCCATCACTGGAGCGTGGTAGCGTAATCTAATAAACTTCACTCACTTCAACTCAAAGATCAGAACGAAACAAACTCTTCCAGTGTTCAGACATAAAACAAGTGGGCCTACATGCTTGGAGCTATGAATGTTTCTTACAGACAGTCCTGTCTTTGAGGTCCATGAGTTTGCATGCTGATAGGCCTAACAAACAAATCTTCATAGTGCATGAAGATTTTTGCTTTGAAGTCTCAACGCAAGTCACGTCTCCAAGTGAGAAGTTTGGCATTTGGGGAATTACACTTATTTGCAGCAGTTAGCTGAGAAGATGTTACATACTGGTTACATATGAAGCTAAAGCTAGGAGTTTGTTAGCTTATTTTCGCATAAAGACTGGGACACCATAGCTAGCCTGGCTCAGTCCAAAGGTAACATCTTCCTACAAGCACCTCTAAAGCTCTTGAATTAAGTCGTTATAACTAATTTGTTGGAACCGTACAAAAACTGTGTAGTAAGAAAAAAAAAAACAGAACAAAAACAGGATCCTCTGTGAGCAGGAACCTCTGGGGCTGAAAAATGAAGCCAACACAGAAGTGCCAAAAACTGCAGTTCTTCGAATGACCACTTGAGGCTGACTCCAAGGGCGAGTTAATCCCCGTAGTCTCCCGTGTAATAGTGCCCAACTTTACAGCAGAAATAAACATGTTTACAGCCTGGTACAAAAATGGTTTGGGTCTCTGTAGCTAATTTCACAACACATTCTCACTCTGACCTCATCAAATATCAACGTTTGGTCATGGACTTTCCTTGTCTATGAGGTTAGGTTTAGGAAAAAAAGAAAAGGGTTTGGCTTTAGAATCTTACGCAACGTGAACGCTGCTCTCTCATGTTAAAGTCAGTGTTTGTTGGACCCATCCACCACCCCTCCCGCCCATCCCAGCTGGACTTTTACTGCCTTAACTTTTGTCCCTTTCCTGCCATGTTTTCCGCTGACGCCACTGAGTGCCTTTTAACTATCGCAACAACTGGCTGCATATCAAGCCAATGTTAAAGGATACCCTTTTTCATTGGTTTCTGATGCTGCAAGACCCTGTCCAAGCGCTGGATTTCGACAACTTTGGAGATTCTATTTCGAAATAAAGGCATCCTATAACCGGGTCCAATTTAAAAAAAAAAAAAATCATAGGGAGAAATACTAGAATACTCTGGAACAGATACAGAATTTGTGTGGAAAACTCATTGTTATGGCATTGACTCTACCTGACAAAGAAATGGGCAGCAAGTTACAAAAGTGAATATATATACGTATATTTGGCAACCAAAGGAGTAAAATTTCCACCCCATATTGAGGAGTATTTCTGGTCACCTTCATTTCCCAGTACACGAGCCTCTATGACCTGATCTTAAGGGGAACTACTCAAGCCATGTGGGGTTTAAAAGCATAACTTCAGTCTTGTTCAATTTCTAGACAATGTGCCAAGTTCATTTATTAGAGCTAAGATGTAAGGTAGGCTTGTACACGGCTTAGTGATGTAGAGCAGAATGTCATCCGCATACAGAGAAATTTTATTTATATTATTTTTTTAAGTCATATTCGTGATTCCCTGGATGGGTTTGGATTCTTTCAGCCAGGGGTTTAAGCAACAAAGCGAACAATTATGAGGAGAACAGGCATCCCTGTCTATTTTGTCTATAGAGTCTAAATTTTGGCAATAGATTCCTATTCATAAGGACTTCAGGCAACCAGTGAAGTTTATAAAAGTCTTATCCAGAAGACAATTTTCTCTCAAGTTAAATTCTTAGGCTCTTTAAAAAGATAGACCCACTGTACTTGCTCAAAGGCTTTTACTCCATCAAGTGAGATGATGATCAAAGCCTCTTGAAGCAGTCTGGGTGTGCACTTTATATTAAAATATATGTGAGGTTGTGTAAAAAGTTACGCCCTGGTATAAAAACCGGTTTGGGTAGACTAGCTTTGCAAGACACTGCTGAGTCTGCCAGCTAAGACTTTTTTTATCACTGTTGAGAGAACGCAATGGCTCTGTACGATCCCGCCTCTAGCACATAATTAACCCTTTTCATGGACCAAAATGATGATTCTTCGACTGTGTACGTGTGAGTGTGTGTGTGTGTTACATTTTAAATAATCTTTAAAAAAAAAAGATGGCATCCGCCAAAATGCCAAACTTGAGGCTTCAGAACGGGAGTCCACAAACCAATGGGGGACATCACGGTGGCTACATCCATTGTTTTAACATACTTTATGGTTTTACGGTGTCATGCCATAATTCCAAAAACCCAACCATCTGAAAAATGTCCCTCTACACCAAAAGTCCATTTGTCCGACAGCCTGTTATACAAAAAAAACAAATGCCTATTGCGCCAAAGGCCCAATGCTCCGACAATACACACTCTTCTTATAGCTAGAAAGATTCATGGCCTGTTATCAGTTGGCCACAATATTTTTTCCTACTGTGGTAAAGGCATGATCCACCCTGCTCTGCCTCTGATTGGCTTACCCTGAGATTCTTACCCTAACCCTGATCAACCTCACACCTCAACCTAACCAAAAAAAGGAACAAGTACTAGCTCACAGGAAGGTTCAATGAACTGTTTGAGCAACCTGGTCTCACTCCAAAGTCATCGAAATCCAGCACTTGAGCAGTGACTTGCGGTGTCAGAGACTGAAGAAAAAAGGCGTCCTTTGATGTCTACATGACACATGGCTGGTCACAGTTGTAGTTTAAGGGTGCTTGGCGGTATCAGGGGGAAACGCAACAGGACAAGAATGAAGGTTAAGGTGGCAAAGCCCGAATATCAACATCAGTGCAGTAATGTGCAACCGACTGCTGGTTTTACTTATTTATTTCTTAATCTCTTTTAGTACTGTTTTATTCATTGCTGTGTATGTGATATGTTGACGTCATGTTTGTTATCTGTCTTACGTTGTCATTTATTGTACTAAGAACAAAGGAGCAGCACCTGTAATCTCGTTGTATTTCTATATAATGACAATAAAGCTTTCTAATCTAATCTAATAATGGGCAGCTGCTTTTTCTTCAGTGTTTTGGGGCTTTGTTATAATGAGTCATTGGAACAATGGGCAGTCCCTGGTCTGATAAGTGTGTGAGGGAGGTTATGTGTGTGAATACTTCTTGATCAGGCGCACTAACATCCTTTAGAGGTGCCTTTCTTGGATCTAAGTATTAAATAGTCCAATACTTTGGTTTATGACCAGAGCTAACTTCCTTTATACTTTAGATTTAGCAGCTGTTAGCACACTAAAACACTAAGCTAAGTTCAGTGGAGGGGAGAGAACAGTAGATGGACAGCTTGTTTGTTCGTTGAAGCTACTTAAGGTTTAAAATTTTGCATATTAGTCTCATCTATAAGATTGGGTTTCTGGATCTTTGTGCGATTGTTGAACGTTGGTGAAGAATACTGTGCAGCGAAAGAAGTTTTGGTTGTTGATTCTGAGGAGCTTAATAGCAAAATCTGACACATAGCCTCTGTGTTGTAGATCTCTGATACCAAACTCCAGTGTATCTGTGCTGGAAATAACTCCATACGACCTTGCACCTTCTTCTTTTGGACAGTTACCAGCAGGAAAATATCACACAAAAATGGACCTCCCAAAAAAACTCAAACCACATCACTACCAGCTGCTCTCCTAAAGCTGGATCCTCTCTATAAGTTACTGTGCCACCTAAATATGTGCGACTGCTTTCTTAATCAGTCTGCAGATACAGCTTTTTTCCAAGTGACGTGTGATGGAACAAAGCATCATTTGTGGTTTGTTTTATGCAACTCATACCACAAGATGGGTGGAGCTGGATGCAGACACTTGTGAGCAGGAGAGTACACTAACTTCAAACTGTCCAACGCAGCCACTAGCCTCTGTGTCTGCTTTAAACCCCACCCATCTTTCACCTGAGCTGCAAAACACACAGACCATGGATAAATATTTACCAAAAAAAGAAAATGAAACCCTGTTTGTCTTGAGAGATAAACACACTCTTTGTTGGTGTTAAGAGCACTAAGCTCTCTCTCTATCTTGACATTCACGTCTAGATGCAGAAAGAGCTAACAATACCAGGTAGATTATTGTTGTCAACAGAGGCGACACATCCGCATTGCTGGCGGCGAGCTGTCAGGCCCGACTGGGAGCCAGAGAAGGCCGTGTTGTCACAAGGCACATGGGGGATTAGGAGGGAAGAAAGGAGGCAGGCGCAGTGTTTACACATACACACACCTACTAAACTCACATCTCGAACATAACAAAACACAGGGAGACAATCATATCTTGGTAAGATAACAAAAAACAGATGCATGTGAAGGCATTTTTATAATCTGATGACAAATAGAGAAATAGATTCCCAGGGGAATGTATTTTCGCTGCGATTCAAAGCTCCAACTTTCTATGAAATGTGTATTAATACACTTCTTCCCCTGCTTGGGCTTAGCAGGCAGCCAGCTGTCAGTGTGTGTGTTCTCGTAAGTCTGTGATTGTATAAGCCACCGTCAGCAAAAAAATAACTTCAGGAAAACAAGCTTTTCTACAATCCTCAAACTGTGAAAATCACAAAGTGCAGCTGAGGCTGATGGGAAAGTCCTTTTTTATTTTTCTTGCTGGTATCTGTCCAAAAGTGGAGGATGTAAAGTCCCTCTGAGTTTAAAGGTCTGCTGTGTAGGATTTAGTGGCATCTAGCAGAGAGGCTGCAGATTGAACTGAAACTTCTCCCGTGTGCCAAGCGTGTAGGAGAACTACAGTGGCCAACATGAAAACATGAATGGTCCAATCTGGAGCCAGTGTTTGGTTTGTCCGCTCTGGGCTACTGTAGAAACAATATGACGGACTTTGTGGGAGAGGACCTGCGACAGTTTGGGTCAAATAACACAGTCTCTACTGGTCAAAAGGTAGGTTTGGTACAAAGAAGGACAATGAGTGGAGGCAAACAAATCCAATAGTGATGAGTCAGCATCAATCAACATGCTAAATAAAAAAAAAAAACAAGAAAAGGACACAGGGAAACAAAAGACTGGAACTCTACACTCTCAAGGAGCCATGATGAACTGGCACTGAGAGAAAGCAAGACACACACTAAATACTGAGGTGAGGGGAAGGATAACGAGACACAGGTGAGGCTAATCAGGGCGGGACAGATGCAGGTGGGTGAGTTTCAAAGTAAAACAAGAAACGACATGAATGAATGAACTAAAAACACATCATCTAAAAACCTTGAGCTGTGACAGTATGTAGAGATAAACAGCTCATTTGAAAGTAACGAAATACAACAATTCCCAGTTTCAGGTGATTATAAACTAATGAAAAAAGTTATGAATAATATATTCCATTTCTGCCAAAATACACACTGGACCTTTAATATCATTTTATACTGGACTGTATAACCACCCTGATCACAGAGGACCCTCCTCACCCCCTCCACCACTCCTTCCAGTTACTGCCATCAGGCAGACGCTACAAACATCCACTGGCTATCTATCTATCTACCTATCTATCTATCTATCTATCTATCTATCTACCTACCTATCTATCTATCTATCTATCTGTCTATCTGTCTATCTATCTATCTATCTATCTATCTGTCTATCTGTCTATCTATCTATCTATCTGTCTATCTATCCATCCATCCATCCATCCACCCACCTATCGTCCGTCCTTCCATCCGTCTGTCCATCCATCCATCCATCTATCTGTCTACCCACATACCTACCTATCGTCCCTCCATCTACCTAGCCATCTGTCTGTCTGTCTGTCTATCTAGCCGTCCATCCATCCATCTATCTATCTATCTATCTATCTATCTATCTATCTATCGTCCGTCCATCTATCTAGCCATCTGTCTGTCTATCTACTCGTCCATCCATCATCTATCTATCCATCCATCCATCCATCCACCCACCTATCGTCCGTTCGTCCGCCTGTCTATCTATCTATCTATCTATCTATCTATCTATCGTCCGTCCATCTATCTAGCCATCTGTCTGCCTGTCTATCTAGTCGTCCATCCATCATCTATCTATCCATCTATCTTTCTATCTACCTACCTATCCATCCACCCACCTATCGTCTGTTCGTCCGCCTGTCCGTCTATCTATCTATCTATCTATCTATCTATCTATCTATCCTCAAAACCAGACGATAATAAGCTCAAGTTCCTGATTATTCTGTGTATAAATAAAGGTCATTACCTACTGTCACTGTGTGCTGCATTTGGGTTCAATCACAACTGTTACTCTTGTTTTTACATGGATTAGTGTATTGTGCTCTTACTGCCACTAGATGGCACAAAAAAGTGTCCACGAACGAGGACAACAGGCCTAAGATAAAGCAGAATGAGGTAGAAGGTCCAGCAAAGACACAGGGTCTCAGGAGGATATGACACGTGCAAACTCCTCGTTCCTCCACAGCTCCACCCTCTCGTCCAAATATGGTCACTTCTGGTTCCAAAACCCAAGATGGCGACGGCCAAAATGCCAAAATCAAGGTTTCAAAAATGGGACTCCATAAACCAGATGGTGATGTCACGGTGGAACAGTCTATAAATGAGATAGTTCACTGGAATACTGCAAACTTTTACCTGCTGGTGGCGCTACAGGAAAAGTCAGAGGAGCACCAAGGTATTTAAGATTTATCCTCTAGGCACTGTAGGTGTCTGTACAAAATTTAACGGCAATCCATCTTACATCTGTCAAGAAATGTCACTAAAAACCAAACAGTGACGGAACAGCGTTGCCAACCGTGGAGCCAGAGCCAGTGCAGCTACAAACAAACAAAACAAAAACCAGATGGAAGTTTCAGCATCTCAAAATCACTCATCACATCATCATCGCCGTCATAATTTGCAGAGTATTTACTCAAACGAGTCCTCCATAAAAACCCAGGAGGTATTTTCTCCCTGCCAGCTCTGCAGAACATAAAGCCGAGGTGGGCAAGAGTTAAAACTGGGCAAACTCCTGCCTGCTGGCCTCACAGCGTCCAACTGGAACATCTTTTCCATTTGCACACTGGTGCACCATTCCAAGACATTACAGCATCCCAGTAAAAACACACACACTCATTCATTCACACACACTCAGACAGAGAGCTACAATAATTCAGAGCGTGCTGAATTATTCAGTGTTTCTCTCAGCCTCATGGACACTGCTTTCTCAAAGTCACAGGGGACGTTGGTACGATCATGTCGGAGCGCTCCATATGCTCCAATGATGCGTCTATTACATATTCTGCTGGTCCGGGCTCTCAGGCTCGATCCTGCCCAGACAACGGAGTCATCAGGATCCAGCCAGGGCCCCGACGTCGAGGGCAGCTGGCAGACGTCTCTCTCAGGGCGTGTGTGTGTGACTAACTGCGTTGCTGAGCAGTCGGGCTGTTGTGATTCTGTTACTCCAGCTGGCTCGGCTCAGTGTAGGAAGTCCATTAGCAGGACGAGTAAAAGTGTGTGTGTGTGTGTGTGTGTGTGTGTGTGTGTGTGTGTTCTCTGGTACCTCGGCCCCGAGGATAATGGGCCTATCTGGGGGAAAGGACGTCAAGATGAGAGATGGGGATGCTGACTGTCCATGAATAGATAAGTGGAGTGCAGCCACTCTTCTTTACTTATGGGGACGGGAAGAGACACAAAAAAATTAAATTTGACAAGAAAAAACAACTTCAATATTTAACAAGTTCATAATTCAGTCTGCATGTGTACACAGGCTCTACAGATATGTGTAGGGTGTATTTCATTTCTGTAAAACAGACCTTTTTTTTTAAAGTGGCTCATGCCTCATTATATGGAAGTTAATTACTGCCCAAACAATAAAAATAAAAATCAACCAAGTACAATAAAAAATGTAAAGTTATATTTAAGTAAATAATTGTAATATATTCAGGAACAACTACAAGTCACAGAAAAAAAATTAAAATTAAGATGAAAAAAGAAATTTAAATTAAGAGAAACTGCAAAATTTTGAACTCAACATGCAAAAACTATAAAATCATGTGTCATATTTAAAAATTAATAGTAAGTAAAAACATTGGCTAACTTGTAAAAAAAAATGCTGTAGAATTGAGATATGATGTCAATTTTTTTTCAAATGCAGTAATTTTAAAAGATTGTAATTATGATATTAAATTTAAATTTGAATTAAGTCAAAATTAGGATATTAGAAGGCAAATTTATGACATGAACTTAGATTTACCTCAGTTAATATTTTTAAATAACTGATAAATATTTAACTAAGATTTTATAAATTTAAATGATCATTTAAAAGAATTCATTTCTATTAAGCATTTTAAATGTATTAAAAGGTATATTCCATAATTTGATGTAGCGTCTTGTTATTTTTACTCTTTCTATAATTTATTTATTTATTTTTTTACTTTCCTTCTGCCATTAATCGGCTTCCATTCATTTTTTGGATTAAATCTTCCTAGAAATTTCAATGTATTTTTTCACATAGACCACATTATTTGGGGGTTTCATGAATGTTAAAGAAGAATCACTCTTGCATTGACTCAGTCTAAATGTGAGCAAAAATAAGATGCACACAGTGAACACCAGCAGCACCAGTATGAATATCTGACAGACAGCGTCGTATCACACAGACGTGAGTGGAAATGTTTATTTATTACTGATTAAAGCCAAACAGACAGACAGACGGACATATGGTACCTGCTGGGTCGCCCCTCAGAATCAAATGACTTCAATGAGAAATTCTCATCAACACTCTCAGTCTTTATACAGTATACACACAGGGCGACCAACGTTTCCACTAAAACAAACAAAAAAACAAAACATTTCAGAAACAGTCTGAGCAGAGAATATGTGCAAACCTTTATCGAGCAGAAGAGGAAGATGAGGGGTGTGTGAAGGAGCAGGAGACGCAGATGATGCTACCAACTGTGGGAACGTTAACTAAAAAGTGTGACGACTTCGAGATTAAAAAAACAAGTGTAAACTAAGTGTATGTGATTCAGATGAGGACCAACAGCGTGACTCCAACTCTAAAAACATACATTCATTGCTTGTATTTCTTTTCCATTTTTAAACTGGGGAGTGCTGCTTCTCGAATCACCACCCAGGTGGACGGAAAACACACATTATTTTAACACTATTGCCATTAAAACACAGATTAATCACTCCTTCTAGATTATTCACATCACTTCCAGTTCTTGACATAAAATAAACATCCATCCACTTTTAAAGTGCTCTATGTAATTTTTTGATCTGACGTTGAGTGAGACTGTGACCTCTGAAAGAAACTTCCTCTTACAAACAAAAAGTTGAACTCATAACCAATAAAACACACTCCTGTTTAACTGAACACACTCAGAGGTCTTGCTGCTAAAGCCTGACTTAGTCTAATACAACCAGTCGTTTATCATCGTTAAGGGCCTGTACACATGCCGCGTTTTTTGCACCCTAAAATCCACTGTTTCAAAGCAGACATGCTGAAGGCACGCTCAAAAGCAACAACAAGCGTTTCCAAGCGCCTTTTTTATGGGTGCTGCACCCTGAAATAAACGAAGTTCATCTTTTGGAATATAGCAACCCCCGCTAGATGTCATGTGACGAGGAAAAACCAATCACAGCCAGTAGATATGTGTCAGTCTATGATAAATATGGCAAAGTTGATTTTAGGGCGTCATTTTAGTACCCAGAGCTTTACACCTGTCCCACAGACAAAATGTCAAGCCCAATACACACTTAGAAAACAACTGCCAGGAGGAGATTAGCTAAGAACCTGGGATATCTGGTAGTTGGGCTGGAATACGGTGCTGGCTATGGTCGCTTGGCAACTTGGAAAATAAATAATTTTATTCCTATTCAAGTTAGAGAAGGGTGTTACCGGAAGTTAGCTGCTTAGCGAGCCCAAAATTCGGTGCTTGGTCAGTCAGAAACCAAAGAGAAAAGCGTTCCTTTAACATTGGCATGATTCGCGGCTGATTGTTATACTTTAATGGCACCCAGCGGTGTCAGGGGGGAAACGCGGCAAAAGCTGAGTTGGCGAAAGTCCGGGAGTGGAAGTGGATGGGTTCAACAAACACCAACTTTCACCTGAGAGACTTTCTTAGACGACTGAGCGGGACCCTGCCTCAAACACTGTATCCAGTTCTCTTTATACATCCATTGGTAGCAGGCCCCAGTAACTAAAGAGTATCAATGTACGTTCTTTGCAGTTATTATCCCAAGTTGTGGAAATGGTGGATGGTGAACAACCGACGTAACTAAATACAGTTAGACAGAAACCAAATGCAGTATGTCCTGTGTTGTTGGTAGTTGCTAGGGCTCTGAGGAAACAGAAAGCGATCCGGTTGTCTTTGGGGCAGCAACGACAACAATAATACCACCTGAAAACACTAGGGTGGGTGAAAAGTTTGAAAGTTTTCTGTTTCCACTTAAAGGAAGTTCTACTTCATAAACTTTTAATGTCTGGGGAAGAAAAAGCAAAACATTTAAACAAATACAGATGAGAACTTAAGAAAAAATGCAATAAAGAGAGGATGATGTCTGGTAGAAATCCTTCACACACTGTAAAAACGGTACATAAAGAAAAAAAGATCTCTATGAAACATGTTAGCTGGAGAAGCCGCCTCAAATGTTTAAATAAAAATACAAGAGAGTCAAACACACTGTAAGACGATTGCTGTTTTGCTTAGTCAGTACCGGCACATGCTAACAAAAGAAATCCTGACAGACGTCTGACTTCACTGTAAGTACAATCTTCAGAGTCACAAAAGGCATTTAACAGTACTCCTGCAGAGCGTATTATGGCATATCAAGCAGTGTTTGAGGCCGCACACAGTGTTACAGGAGGGCTGGGAGACAGTGAGACAGAAATTAAAACTGCTGACCAAGGCTTGTAATCATCTCCTGCCGAGAACGAGCGCTAACCTCTGTTGTTAAAGCTCCTCTTCCTCTGGGCGTCTGTCAATAGCGCCCATTTTCTCCCGAGGCGACGTGAAGGGAAGTGGATCCCTTCTAGCGTTACAGTGACACATGCTTTTCAAATGTCAGACTCTAACCTCGCTCCTTCTCTTTATTTCTTCCCCTCCTGTTGAGTGAACCCGGACATTCCTCCTGTTACTTCATGCACAGAGATAAAGAAAGTCTCAGCCTTTGATTCCAGGAGGAGGTCTTTTTCTGCTCAGTGAGTCGAGCATGACAACAACCGTGTCCGAGGTTAACTCAGGTTAGAGAGCTCGTAGTCCTGTTTGGTGCTTTCGATACAAGCGTCCGATTCCGCAGCCTGGCCATTAACTCGAGCACCTCCTACCTTCTGATGCTAGTCCAAAGATGTCAGAGCGTTGAGATCCACAGAGAGGGTCAGGGAGAGGGGGGTTATTTATTAGTAAACAGTCGTTGTCAGGTGGAGCTGTTACTGCTCAGTGGGACACACGGTGCGGTCTTTGCAGCAGAAGTAATGCACCACCACACCGTTGGGATACCTGGCAAATGCACTGAAAGAGACAGACGAAGCAACAGAGGATGTTTTACTGTTGGTAGGATTATTGCTCACTGCATCACAGCGCATAAACAAGCCTTTAATTAAAATTTATAAGAGTGGTCTGAAAAATGAGCAGGGTATGAAATTAACAGCAGCTCAGGGCATAAAACCATGCTCAGGTTAATAAAACCAAAACTGCACACACAAAGGAATCTGATTAAAAAGAGATAAAAGATGTAAATGAAAGATGCTGCCGTAAAATAATGAGGATTTAGATGATAAGGCACTTTAAATCAGTCCAGTTTTAAGAGATATAACATTCACAGATTTGTCTCATGCATTAATATTAATTAAAACAAGCACATTTTCATGACAAAACAACAAACACCTGCTTTTTGAGAACAAAAAATCAATACCTGTTCCCTATTTTCTTCTTGCAGACTCTGCAGGTCTTTTCCTCTGTAATGACGCATTTAACCTGCTGGTGGAAGATCCGCTCCTCCTGCACCTGGAAACACAGAACACGCCAGGTGAGCAGAGACAAACGGCGCAGGAAATCAGCTTTACCCGTGAACTCCATAACAAGGATGACAACCTTTGTCTCTAGCCCTTAAACCCTTTGTCACGTCAACATAAACATTCAAAGATACATCATGACAGGCTGAGGAGAAAGTGTTGTGTGGAAGGACTCCACGTCAGCTTCACCCCCATCCTGATCCCCCGTCTGTGCTGTGGAGCATCATTAGTCCAAGGCTGTCATTGTTTTTCCTTGTGTTAATCAGACACTTGACCCTTCTCTGTACTCACGTGCTGGTCTAGCTTGACTCAGCTTGACTCAGCGTGTCAGCCATTTGCATCTCCATACAACAGGGCTACTGATGATGTGCTTGTCTGAGTCGATGATGTTTTCAAGCAGCGTCCTCTTTAGTGCTGTTTACTCTTGCACTGTGCAACGGTTGTAGGTCAGCAGCTACTTTAGAAGCTGTTGTTATGATTTTGCCGGTCATCTACCATAGCGCTGTCTCAACACCTACTTAAATATCTTTAAGTTGAATCAGGCAACTACTTACAATGCTCTAAAAACCTGCTGGTTCACACCAATGCAACTAGATGAGATGGTGTATCATCTCTATGCAACAACTCTCTGTACTTCTGTTCTGATTTTCAGCTTTTCAGGTTTATTTTGTGGCTGAATATAATTTGTAGCTTCTTAAAATCTGAATGAGGATAGTGATAGTGAGATACTGGCTACAGCTGCATTTGTAGTGGTGATGAAATGGCGAAAAACAGAAACAAAACCAGCATCAGATGGACTGTGTTCATAATAAATACGCCGCAATCATATAAAAAACAGCGCTAATTAATCAGTCAGTGAGAACGTGCATACAGAGAGCAGCAGCAGCAGCGACCCACTGTCAGACACCAGCAAACCGTGAGGACGGAAACAGAGGGCTCTGTGGGGACGGAGCACCTGCCGCAGCATGTGAACAAGCCGTCTGGAGTCATTTTGACTTGACCAGGACACTTCACTACAAACTTATTAGCTGTAGAAACAGGTGACGTGCTTTACGTTCTAAAACCAGCTGCGAGCGATTTGACCAGTGGAGTTGCAGGTGACACCATCAACCAGCTTGAGTCGAGCTCAGACCAGCCAGTTCACACAGCTTCAACTTTTCTCTGCAACAGTCTGAAATAGTTTCGTCTTGTCGTGAATCTTTGGTGTGAACTGGGCTTTACACTGATAGTAAAACAATACCATGGCAAACATCTTTAAGATCATGAACACTAATGGAACATGAAATTCTTTGGTTTTATTCCAATTATTTAAAAACAAAAAAGCTAATATTATGCTTGAATGTTCACCTACATAGTAGTCAGGAACACAGCCTCTGATTAGTTGACTGACTCAACCCTGAGGAATCATGGTCAGCTAGTTTGAGACTACTAACTGTTTTCAACATGGGAAAATTGATAAATAATCACAGAACACATTCAGTAAGAGATTTTCAGCCTCTGACAGGGTTAAAATTGCACTGGAGCCCTTGCTGGAACAGCACAACCATTTGTTTCTGGGCATATCTTTGCAGCATTTAAGAGATATTTAATGTTTGTACATTTTTGTTACTATTTATTTTGCACTGCGAATATTTTCTCATGCCTCCTCTTTTCATTAGATACAAGTATACTTATTTAATCTTTATCTTCTTGAAGGGGTTGCTATGTATAGTTTATGTACCATTTTGATCTGTGTTTTGTAATGTATTGGAAAATTATAATAAAACTATAAATCTCAAAAAAAGAGAGAGATATTTAATGTTTGTTAACTGTACAGTTGATGTCTGTAGTGTCCTGTATGTCAGATTTTACTCATCAGTCCTGTTCAAAACTTCCTCAGCTGGAACAGCTCCGCTTCAACAACACAGTTCATTTTCAGAGTTTACTTGCCCGAGGCTAGCTTTTAAAATAATCAAAGAACACATTTCTTAATCAGAGCTCTCACATAACAGTGTAGAACTGGCAAAGTGCTGAATATTTTTGAATTTATGAACGATTCACTGCCAAATTAAGCAGAGCGAGGCGCGTGGAATCGGCTGTTGCCACATTCCTGTCTGGTGCATGCACCCTTTAGCTGCTTGGAGGCGATCAGGTGCGCTTTGACCCGCCTCTGGAGATGGTTTGTCTTGGGTGCGGCTTGGCACAACTCAGTGTGTTAAACTGGTAATGGAAAGACAAATCAACGCAGCATGGGTTGACTTGATTTGGACAAAGGTGTCGGTGGAAAAGACTGTGGACTACAGAGCAGTGCTTTCTGTCCTGAGTGGAGGGGGTGGAGGGAGTCTCAAAATGACACTAAAGGGGTTGAGAGATGTGTGCAGGACAATAAAAATAATCATGCTGCAACACAAACTTTATGTTTATTTTTGGGAATTTCCCCCAATGTTTCTCTTTCCTTGTGAAATACTGTAAATTTAAGTAAAGTCCGACTGAAAGTGATTCCAAATATATGTATTTCCGAAATTAGAAGTTAAAATAAAGAAGGATCTTTGAGGATATACTGGATATACTCATAAAGAAAAAGTGAACAAACTTGCGCTGTAGCTCACAAGCCACAGACAGACAGTGTGTTATTAGTGGTACTGAAGACTTAAACAGACCAGTGTGACAATTGCAGGTCCATTTACACGCTGTTTAATGTGCTTTAGCTGAGCAGCTCATTAGTTATCTATCTAGCCTGAAAAAAGACATTAGCAGTGCATTTTTCCTCTGAATGTTGTTCAGTCGGTGCAGGACAAGACTGTGGTTGTGTCTGTAAGTTTGATAAAAAGGAGACTAGGAGAGCTAATGTGGGATGTTGTTCTTTCTGTCTGTAGGTCACTGTCACAGAGCACACACATTGCTGCAAACAGCCAATGCAAATGTTTGATGTGCTGGATGGAAACAAGTTCTCCATGTAGACAAAGAACTAACAGTGTGTTTTATTCTCAAAGGACAACAGAGGACATCATGTGATGTGCAGAGCAGACATGTACGCTGTAGTACAACAAAAATAAATGCAAATTAATTGAGGCTGCACATCAATCTGAAAAGGAAAAATCAATCTTTAATTGAACTGTTCTCAGCTAAGAGACATGCAATTTGTGACCAGGGGCGGTAATTAGACCCTGCTGTGTGTTAATGTGGGGAGCCCCTGCATGAGACAGCTGCAACATCATCACTGATTTTCTGTTAACTTGAATAAATGGTGCTCTTTTATCTGATGCACACAGGTGACTGTCACTGCTTATGATTGTACACAACATACGCTGTGTGTTGGAGAATTTCTTGCCATGAAATGAACTACTGTAAGGTTTCTGTGCCACATCACATGGAAATTTAATTTGCTCTGTGGACCACTGTTGTTTTGTCCTCCACCATCTTGGATTTTTGGAGCCTGAAGTGATCATATTTGGACGAGAGGGTGGAGCCGGAAAGATGCGAGGAATGGATTTATTTAATTAGGTTACAAGCCCGGTGGAGCCAGGTACTGTTAGCTTATCAAGCGCTAAGTTATTAGTGAACTCTAGAGAGCTAGCTTTGTTAGGAAGGTGCATCTGTAACAAATGCGTAAAAAAAATCACTTATTGCAAAAGATGAGCGGCTAACTCCTTAGAGTGTTTTATTGTACAACTGGATGCTAAATAATTAACTCCGCTGTGAAGTGATCACACACTTAAAGGATCAAAGTCCTAAGATGATTTAAGTGGATACATTACTACACTTCTATCCTGATTAACAGGTTGCTGTGGTGGTGACTTGTCGATCACAAGGTAGCCACACCCTAAACATGCCCTGCTTTAGTGCCTATTTCACTCTAAATGTGTCCATACTTTGCTAAATGAACATCATGCTGTATTAAAGAAGACTTTAAATTAGGTAATAAGACCACAAACTTGTGAGGAAAAAGTTTACTGAGGTCATAAACCAAGTGAGAAGTTGGGTTATTTTCACATGGACTAATACACAATGGCACCACCAGTGGAGTCGCCCCCTGCTGGCCATTAGAAAGAACGCAGGTTTTAGGCACTTCCACATTGGCTTCACTTTTCAGACCAGGAGGCTACGTCCACTTCTTTGATACAGCCTGTGGGACAAAAGCTCTGATTCCTGAGTGGACTGAGTGGAAGGGTTTTCATTGACTTTACCCAACCATCAGCCACGTGACTGGCCAGGTCATGAGATGTGTTACACCTGAAATTTTCATCTAATTTACATGAACCACAGTGTAAACAAATTCTCCAGGACTCACCCTGAGGAACTCGGCCTGCAGCAGACTTTTCAGCACTTGGTTGCAGCGTTTCCTCTGTGCCTTCTCCTCCAGGACGCTCTCCAGGAAGACCCGGATCTCTCGGATCTGGGTGTTTGCTGGGAGCAGATTGATGGCCTGGAAGAACAAACAACAATAAAAAACGCTGGCCTGTTAATACAGGAAGTGTCGGCTACTGTTTGTAACACTACATTCAAACATGGCCTCTCCTCCCTACACTGCTTGAATGTACATTGCACGCTACTGTCCTTATTTAGGAATGTTACATGTGTTGTAATGGAAAAGCTGACGCAAGCTAACTAAGCTAACCGACAGCCACCTGTCCAACTGACAACAGACTAACTTCAGGTCACTCTTCATTCTCTCCTTCAGTGCTCGCCAGTAACAATGAAAGCCGACCTCAGATTCATTCTCGTATTGGAACAAGCTCTTTCGCTTGGCGTTTTGCCTCGCTATATTTGTGTTTTTTCAGCACTGTGTCCACGATTTTCGCAGCTTCCACGTGGAAGCTAATTATGATCTGGCCCTGGTCGCTACCTTTTTATAATGTCCCGTGTGGTGCAGCCCAATAATGCCCAGAACACGGCAAAATAAGAGGAAAATAAGAGATAAATACATCGCCACACACTGTACATTGTTTCGCCTTTTAGGAAAAACCTGCATAGCACAGAATCCCTTTAAACACTGTTGATGAGACATACTATGATTTTTAAAATATTAAAACTCTGTCATTATGAGGAGGATCTTTGTGGATTGGATGGAGGAAATCAAAAGCAAATTACACTCATTTTAAAAGTGTAACCTCTGAATTGAAATCAGAGGAACCACAGATGAAGACTTTGAATTGAGTAATTTCCACGATCATTAGACGCATAATACAACAAGCGAACATAACCCATTAATCTTCTCAAAGTAATGATATTAAATTACTTCCTCTTGGGAACAGTAATCTGCTGTTACATGACTTCCCCCAGCAGCATCTCCTCTTACCTTTAGAAATAAAAATAACTTGCCTGTGGGCTTCTGTGCGAACGCTCAGGGAGTCTAAACACAATCAAGGCCAGTTGTCTTGTTGTCCTCTTGTTCAATGTAATTAAATTAGATTAGCACAAATGGCCTTGTTACACTCAGACAGCTCAGAGTGAGAGTTTCCTGTTGAGAAACAACTGGGAAACAGAGCTGACATTTAGTTTGTGAACAATTCAATTTCAGTTCTGTGTTTGGGCTTCTTTTTTTTTTTTTTTTTTTAAATCAAATAACTCCCAAACAGTGAGTTAATTCACATCTATGTAACTACAATACACCAGATAATATGTACTACACTTTGATTATTTAATACAACATGCCTGCCACCACCAGTAGTGACTATTTTCCCTTTTGGGGAGCACCAACATCTTGACCACATCAAGACAAAAAATCTGTAAGCCTTCAGTCACATTTTGTAGATGTTCATCAGAACAGTGAGCAGGATCTGGCTGCAGCAAAGTTCAGAATGCAGGTTTGTCCCTGAAAAGCTGGAAATTCCTGTTCATCAACATCCTTTGTGCTCAAGTGCCATTGAACAAGGAGCCTGACCCTGTAGTCCATGTGAGTCTCCTCAGTCCAAAACAGAAAAAGGCTGAGGTAGTGCTGAGTAGCTCCTACTTACTTGGGAGGTCCCACTTGCTTCCAACCACTTGTAAAATAAAAAACTTCTGTGTGTTGAGACAAGAATTAGTGCTTAAATTCTCATAATCAATGAATCATTTAGCAAGTAAAAAACATCTAACATTTGCCGACTCAAGGTTCTCAAATTTAAAGCTGAGGTAGGCAATTTTATTTTGGCATCACTGGGCAAAAATCCGATAATAAACTTTGAGCATAGTGTAATTCAAGTCTGAGAGAATACTAGACTTCTGTAACTCCTATTTGCTCTGTTTCAGGCTATAGCTAGTGACAGGAGACTTTGATCACAGGTCTTTTCAGAGAGAGGGCGTTCCTATTGGCAGTTCTAAGAATGCAGATGTGCGTCAAGTCTCTTTGGTGATGATTCAACGGCAGTGAATTCCGAAGAGATTACAACTGCCTATATTGCAAGGCAACCCAAAAAAGGAAGATGGACTCATCAACAAGAGAGTCTAGAGATAATGCTGCTAACAGTTTAGCCCTCTGCGACTTCAAGTTCATGTTTATGTAGCTAACGTTAGCTAGAGCCTCGAATCACAGTGTGTACTGCGCCTCACTCCTGGCCATGTGGACTACTTTGCCGGAAGGAGAGCAGGCAGCAACAGACCCTTACACAGCAGCCGTAGCAACCCAAATCCAGCCAGTGCAAATCCCAGCTCCAGGGAACCAGACAGCCCTGACTCCTGTTGGATCAGTGAACCTTCTGCTGCTACTGTTACACAGATTACACCTGGTGCTGCCGCTGGACACCAGTCTGTTGTGACTCCCAGTGCTGGGGGGCTTTTGCTGGCCGAATTTGAGATGCTACAGCCTCCGACTAAGGGTCAGTCTCAAGAGCTGCTGCCAGCTCTCCTCACAGCAAAGCAGTCCACAGCAGCTGACAAACCTTCATTATGACCATGTCACCTTGGGCTCTGTGTTTTTCAGTACTGTCAGACATTTTCAGACAAACTGAATATTCAAAGAATACACTGACAGACTACTTGACTATGAAAAGAATCTTTAGTTGCAGCTCTAGCCAAAAAAATGTTAAAAAAACAAAGACTAAAAACTGACCAACAAACACAAAAATATGCTTCATGTTGGAAGTATTTCCTGATGTTTTGTACAGTCTCGTCTTGTCGTCCTTGTGCTCTTTTGGCAAGGCAGACTCTGGGAGCGAGGCCAGGGGAAATGAAAGCAGGGTGCCATTAAAGTCAACGAGGGAGCGCGGGGAGGCAGAGTGGCACAGAAAGACAAGATGGAGAGCTTCCCGGCTGCGGCTCTAAACCTAAACATTCATATAAACCTGCAGTGTTTGTTCCCCCTGAGAGACTCTTAATTTGACATGTCTGCGGCTGAGTACAGATCAGCGGTGCCTTTCACACACAATCGCATCCACTCTAAATCACGGATGCAACCCAGTCTGCTGCAGTGCATTTTACAACGAGGATATAACTCAGACCAGAAAGACTTTCTCTTTTTACGTATTTAAATATTTACAGTGACACAGTGGAGGCATGTCAAATTTGGTGTCTCTGTTTCTTTGTGATAAGATTCGGAAACAACAAATACACAATCAGCTGAGTGACTGTTTCCTTCTCGATGAGGACTGTGTGGAACTAGACACTACTAGACAGCATTCAGAGGATTGCAACATGAAGGTTTGACGGGCAAAATAGGTCATGAGCTAGTTTTGAACAAAACCGCCTTTGTTCAATTACTCTTTGCTATTTTGGTTCTGGGTTCAGGTACAAAAACAGGTATATGAAAGGAATTTTATCAAAGATTTTCACATGGCGATGCAGACGCCCTCTCGAGGGAGATCCGCAACCTGGTGGAAATCTTTTTTTTTTTTGGTTTGCTGGATCTTCTCTATCACAAAGGTGGCAGACTGATTACCCCCGACTGTGCGAACCCCTCTCGTCTCACTCCAAAAACAAACTGAATCAAATCTTTAAATGAGTTGTGCTCCGTTCAGTCGCTGTTTTAATTTCCCAGCAAATGCCAAATGACTAATTCTGTGTGTGTCATCGTTAATCACGTTATTGCATCTCATCTTAATCCAGCCGAAACAAGCCCGCTCTTATCAGCGCCACTTTCACGTCTTGTCTGAATTAGCAATGATTACTAAATTCGAACGATGGCAAAGAGTCAGCTTATAATAATAAAATCCCTGGCTTGAATTAGAAACTAATTCTTGCCTTCTTATTTAATGAGCAGCTTGAAGTACCAGATGGAGTTTGCTGAGCAGGAAAGTTGAATTCAAGTGCAACAATTGTGTGCACGTGTCAGAAGACTTTGGCAGCCTCACAAAAGCACTTCTCTTGACATTGACAAAGTCTTGATGCAGTAAACATATGTTGTAATATGAGGGGATACAAAAAATCTGAATTATTTGTGAGTATTACCAGACTGAGGTTTGTTCTCAAGTCCCCCAGGGGAGGAACGTGAGTGCCACTCTGTCGTTGTTTACCTTAGTGGTGTTGAGTTTGCTGTGGTGCAGCTCCAGGACTTGCAGAGCCGCCTGCAGGTTGGCCTGGGGCTCCGACAGCTCCATCTTGATGGGCCCCAGGCAGTGAACATCAGGAGGTGACAGGTACATCCGCAGCAAAGACAGATAAACCTGAAGGGAAGAGATACAGCTGTTAATACTTAATTCACCTGAATCAGAATCTGCAATATGTCATGTTAGACGACAATGAACGACAAATAAAAACTAAAACATCCTTTACAGAATAAAAACATGTCACATTTACATGCAGAAATAAAGAAGTATAAAACCCTTAAATTTAATGCCTTTTTAAATCTGAGGCTGACTTTTGGGGCAAATCATCTTCTCCTTATCCAATCCTTAAAAAGGTATATAGTATATATTAGGGGTGGGGGAAAAAAAAAATCGATACAGCATAGTATCGCAATACTTTTGTGCGGCAATATCGTATCGTCACACAGACACAAAGTATCGATTTTAGACACATTTTGCTGCAATAAAAACGACTGACATGAGATGAACAGGCTAATTACTTTATTTTATTTGATGAAACTATTGATGTTGACATAGTTTTCCTTTGGGGACATAATTTGCCACTAAAAAAAAGGCCATAAATTGCATTATATTGCAACATATTTTATCGCAATACTCAGCATATCGCAACATGTTATATTGTATTGTGACTTATGCTTGTGATAATACTGTATCGTGGGGCCTCTGGTGATTCCCGTAAGCTACACTTTGCCAACAGGTAGGTGAAGTAAAAAGAAGTAAGGTAAGTAAAAAGACAGCATTAGGTTCAATAATAGGTTTAAAGATTTGTAACATCTGAAATATGGACGTGCATACAGAAGAGCCTGAATCTTTTGACAAAAAGGAAATTAAAAGATGGATGAATAAAAGAAGTCAAAATATTTCAGGCAATTAAGACCTCACAAATTCAAAATAAAGATTATAAAATGACTTTAAGACCTTTAAGGCATTTAAAGACTTGAATTTCAGACTTTTTTTAGGAAGTGTAGACTGTAATTATTGAACTTTATCTTAGCTGGCAGGTGGATTTTCTTGCCTCCAGGCAGAGCCAGGCTAGCTGTTTGCTGTTTCCAGTCTTTATGTTAAGTTAAGCTCAACAGCTGCTGGCTGCAGCTTCATATTTAATATGCAGATATCAGAGCGGTATCACTCTTCTCATCTATCTCTCAGCAAGTAAGCCAATAAGCATGTTTCCAAAAACTGACAAACTATTCCTTTGAAATCAGCGTATAATAATGGGTTGATGAGTAATTGTACTTTCATACTGGTCTTCTTTGGTTGCAGAGTAAAGCAACATTTTATACATATAACAGACAATGTCAGCTGTCATTTCTGTTATTTTTATAGAACTGGCAATGTGCGTCTCATTGGGAGCTTGAGCCATAAATAATCCATTATATTTATGTTGCACTTTCAGCAAACACAAAGGCACTTAACAGAAGGCAGCAGAGCGTACGCGATGAAAAAAGTGGTCATAAAATAACAAACACAACAAAATCCAAGAGGACAAGGCAAAGTAAGTCATTCTTTTTCTGAAAAACAAAAACAAAGCAAAACAAAAAATGGAAGGAAAACACAGAAAGCTACTTACATCTTTATTCCCTTCGACTACACTGTTGTAATGACTGTGACAATATCTGCAAAACAAAGACAATCATGAGCATGATGAGACATTAGAGTTCTGTTTATTTCCACAATGATGTGATGATAACTCACCTTATTTGACCAACATGCTGTACACAAGGTAACAGCACAGTTAAAGGGACAGTTCACCACAAAGTCAAGAACACATTTTTCCCTTTTACCTGCAGTGCTAATTATTGATCAAGATTGTTTTGGTGTGAGTTGCAGAGTGTTGGAGATATCGGTGTCTGCCTTCTCTTCAGTATAATGGAACCAGATGGCACTCAGCTTGTGGTGCTCAAAGCACCAAAAATACATTTGAAAAACTCAACATCAATGTCTCTTTCCAGAAATCATGACTTGGTTACTCAAAATAATCCACAGACCTTGTTGTGAGCAGTTTCATGGAGGAACTATTTTCTGTCCAGTGAATGACACCCGCCAACTGTATCACCACACAGAAGGAAGCGTGCATCTACTGCTAGCTCACCTAGCATCACTGAGCTAGCTAGCTCAGCCAAGGAGGACACCATTTATGTTTACATCACGCAATTTCATGAGCACAAGCCTCCCATTCAAGAGTAGATGCACCTTTCTTCTGCGCGGTGATACAGTTGGTGGGTGTGGTTCAGTAGAAAGAAAACAGTTCCTATATAAAACAGTGGAAAACAACTTCTGTGGATTATCTTGAGTAACAGGGTCATAATTTCTGGAAAGAGACATTGCTGTTGAGTTTTTCAAATGTAGATTTTGTTGTTTTAAGCACCACAAGCCGAGTGCTATCTTGTTCCATTACATTGGAGAGAAAAAAGACGTCTCTATGGCCAATATCTCGGACACATGGCAACTTAAATCAAAACAATGTAGACTGATAAATTGCACTACAGGTCAGGGGAAAAATATGCACTTTTGATTTTGGAGTGAACTGTCCCTTTAATCTCTTTAAGTCACTTGATCTGTTTCAGTTGTAGCTCTTTTAATGTATTCTGCTGCTTCACAGAAACAAGCTTAACAGCAAACATGATTTCAAGGTACACGTCAACTCACTACTTTCCCAGATTTACTGTTTGGAATATTTTACAGTCAGAAAACTGATTCCTCATCACTAGTCAAGTTAGCTGCTGGAGTTAGCAAACATTTGGCTCATGTTTGGTATTAATTCTCCACCCAGTTATTCTGCAGGACTCTGTGGTGTTTGCAGGATTACTCACTCTTCAGCCATGCGGGTGTCTTTCAGGATGTGCACATAGATGAAGAGCGCCTGCTCGTGTTTACCCATCCGACCCAGAAGCAGAGCCCGTTCCTCCAGCAGACCTTGCAGAGCGAAAACAAGGTCAAAAGGTGCAAGTTTTTCCCTTCAGCTTGAACGTATAGAACTTTGCTAAAACTTTCCTCTATAACTGAGAACATATGCACATGACGTAATGGGAAATACAAGAAAAACTCTGTTTTCCTTAGGTGCATGTTACATAACGTTACACTAAGCCCCTTTTGTGATATTGGGTTTACATACTGATATTAAAATCTGTGGTTCACTTTAAACGTCTACAGATTTCTATTTCAAAAACAACCAATTTCCTTCCATATCTTATCTGTAAATGCTCATGATATTATGACAAAAGAATTATACAGTGAAATGTGTGTTTCCACAGAAATGAAACATACATTCTTGCTTGTACAGTGTATGTTTAACAAACAGAAGAGATGTCTTATTTATCCAGTCTTAAACCGCAGTTCTCTTACCATCAAAGGGAAAGTCGCTGATAAGCCTGGCTGGTTCATAGCTGGTAGAAATATCCAGGAAAGACAGCAGCTTGTTCCTGAACTCTCCCAGATCACCGTCCTCCTTCCCGGCAGCAACAGCTGGAACTCCTACAACAGCACAGATGTTTTAATTATCTAGAGTCTACAGCTGCAAACATTGGTCCATTAATCAGTCAGCTGATCAAGAGAACTTCAATCTGCAACAATTTTTATAATCAACAACAACAAAGAAGTCACAGGTTCTGCTAAAAGCAAATATCTACTAATTATCTTGGTCTACTTTGACAGTAAAATTAATTTCTTTGGGTTTTGGACTGCTTTTTCACTAACTTTTTGCGCAGACAACTGTCTACGTGAACAGAATTTTTCCCGTCACTACACTTGAGGAGGTTACAATTTTGTTAATCATGGCAGAAAAAATGATAGCAGCTGTCACAGATGGTATGTATCAAGCACGTTGCAACAATAGCGAGTATGTTTCTATTGTTCTCCCAGCACTGCCCCTACTGTTCATGTACATATTACATCTTGTGGATGCGTTGCGCTAACTTCTGAGGTCGTGCACAACCAAACTCCAAACTGATAGATGCTAGAGTGTACCCACAGACAAGTGTTTCGCCTTGTCCTGCACTACTGTGCTGTGACTGGCTAGTATGTACCCAGCTATGTCGTTTTGCCGAAACCCAAACTGCCACTAACCTCACCGTGCCAATCACAGCACATAATCGCAGCTCTCTAGGGCGAGACTGGGCAAGACACTCCTTCGGCAGGTACATTCTAGCATTTACCCCTTAAAAGGATGCAGGGGACGTGAGGCAGCCATCATACGCACGCAAACACACTGTTAAATGCAGGTGTATCTTCGGCCTTAGTGTGAGGTGATGCGCCAATAAAGGCAGTGAGGGAGAAGACTGCTGGCAGGCATACACGGCTGTAAATAATGCATGTTTTCAAATATCTAAAAGTCTGCTTTGCAAATGTTTCATGAGGAAGGAAATGCACTTTGTTAGACCTCAGAGATTCGCTCAGTGTGTTCTGGTGAGGAGCACTGGATGTAAACACAACTTTTCGGTTTCTCTCTTATAAGAAAGCTCCAGAAGAAAACTCAACAGGGCACATCTGAGGTGAACCTGAAAATAGTACTGATACAGCAATTATAAATAATGTATATTAAGCTGAATAATCTCAGAGAAACAGTATCTTAATATCACCGGCTGTGTTCTGCAATATTCTTCATAACACCAGGAGAAGCAATAACCTGCCCCCGAGAACAGATTTATTCACTTAATTAGCTGCTTTTATTAGTTTGTTTCTCAGACAGAGTGCACATTAATGAGCATCGCTGCAAATGTAGCTGTCTGACAGGTTCATTTTAATACACGGTCCCTGGATGATCATCAAAAGACACAAACAGAGAGAGAGACGGATGGACTTCATAATGAGTCCTGACGCAAGCTTTATCTGCAAAGATATAGGAGACAACTATCTGGATGAGTATGCAAAAAGCAAACTGAACCCATATGCAGTGATGTAATCACATGAAAATCCTACCATATATTAGGAATATGTTCCTTTCTTATGAAGTTTTCATCACCAAAAATGGCAGTAGGGTTTTTTTGTTGTAGATATTACAGCCCAGGGGTCAGCTCAGACACGTCAGTTACACACTTCCATATAAAGCATTCCCTTTACTGTCTAGCTTCAGGTAGAAATTATTGGATGTTAAGTATCTTTCAGTTTGGTTAATTACATATATCTGTCAGGATGGAAATAACAAATGGAAATCATAGTTTTTAAAGTGGAAAAAATGAATTACTGTTAAACTTTTCATAACTTTTTAAGGGCTCACAGGTACTTACTTAAACTGATTTTTTTAACTGGGGTCATACGAGGTATTTATCCATAGTAAGTGCGTTGGCAGAAGAAGCAGGCAGGAGAACCACTACAGAGGCTACGCGATGTTCTGCTATGGACGCCTTAAAGCAGCAGCCTTAAAATGTCCATATCATTTTAAGTGTACGCTATATTTAGAATATTTTTTTTATTACCTTGTCATCAGACGGCCCTTAGGATGGGGAACTGAAGCCGTTACGTCACCCTCTTCAAATCCCGACTACTTTGACAAAGCAGTAATCTGACCTTGTAGAACACGAGTTGATGATCTGCCGCTACCTCGATTGGTTTGTTTGTTTTTGCGCTATTGTGTGACTTTGGTGTTTTAAAGGATTGGATTCACCAAAGTCACACAGTGACACAAACAATGTAAATGACTGAGGCAGCAGTTGATCAGCAACTCCTGAGTTCTGTGGGATAAAATAACTGTTTTCGTCAAAGGCATCTGGTGGCTTTGAAGAGAGCACAGATGGATATAATAGCTTCAGTTCCCCATCAGAAAGGGCCGTCTGACAGCAAGGTTAAGCTGTGAAAACATGCTAAATATAGCGTACACTTAGTCTGATATTGCTGCTGCCCCTGTCCACAGAAGCACATTGCTTAGCTTCCGTGGTGATACTCCTGCTGGCTTCTCCAAACTGGGGGCGCACTGACCTTCATCTTCTCCATGTAATACACTAATTATAGAAAGGTACCTCACACAACCACCCTTCAAAAGAACTATCCCTTTAACTTAAACTAACTCTCAGTTGCTCGTACCTTCTGGCAGTGAGTTAAGGTACTGTTTCATGAGGCCTTGAACCCTCTCCAGGTAGAGCTGGATCAGCACATTGTGAAACTCCGGGCCCTTTTCGTCCCACACATAGATGATGTGCTCCAAATATGGGATGGCGAGCTCCTTGAAGCCCTCCTTCAGGAAGTTCAGCACCTTGTCTCTGGGCAGAGTCTCCACCTCTGTCAGGTCCTCAGTGAAGATCTGGACAGGGAGAGAGATTTTTAAACCTAAAGGAGAGTTTTCTTCATGGCAAATGGACATCAAATATAGTTAAACTTTTTAAAGAAGCACTACTGTCATTTTTCTGCCTTTAGTGCTGACTGTCACTGTAATAATTGGAGGTTATGTGAGGTAAAAAAATGTACAAAAAAGAATGAGCTTCCATCTGCAACCAAACAACAAATGCAATTCATAAAATTCAAGTCCATGTAGAACAAAATAAATAATTAAACCTTCGATAAACATTTCGAGTAAATCTTAGTGTCCTACCTTCAGGCCATCCTCAGGGCAGATCTTCAGCACCCAAGGAGAAAATTCAAAGATTATTCCCAAATTCTCCACTCCTGTGTGTGTGAGGGGGATGACAAGAGATGCATAGCACATAATCAGCAGATGAGCAGATGATCAAGCTCATAATCAGCAATCAGTTTCAGAAAACCTTCTTATCAATGTGACAGGCAACAGTTTATAAGACCCCTTTTGAAAGTTATCAGCTCATTAAATTGCAGTTGTTATTACTAACATTATAATGCTTCAGAAGGGACAAACTACACCTACAAGTCAGCCAGAAGCTGCATACCAACGTGAAATGGTCACAGTCTTGTGACAAAACTACTTGGTTAGGTTAAGAAAAAGATAATGGTTTGGGTTAAAATAAGTACGTAACTTATGTTACATACATATGTTATGTATGTTAACTCATGTGCGTCAGTTAAAATAAGTCAGCGCTGACTTTTGTTTTTCCACACGTGACAGAAACAGTGATCTCCATGGTGAAAGTACTTTGTTAAGGCCCTGAGGTTGAAACAAACAAAATGAGGTAAGATTTTTTTTTTTTGCCATTGAGGTCTTTAGCAAAAACATTTTGTGATGGTTTTCTGTTATTGTTCCCTGGCGCACAGTAAATATGCTCTGTTCTTTCAACATTGGATTGTGTTGTTAATGTGCTAACTGGCTAATTAGCGTCAAGATGGTCTTCCAGTTTCCCTTTTTGAATGACGACTACAGACAACCTCTGCCTGCTGGTGTGGAGACTTATTTCCTCTCATGCAGGTGCAGAACATAGGTGCTGGTTGACTGTCTGCTGTAGTCTTTGCGGTGTTTTCATGCGCAACTTTTTTGGCCAAGACACAGTGATATGAGGTGATGCAGCAGGGGGCCATCGTTGACAACAGTTCTCTGAAGTCTGTTTGGTGTGTCTGGGTCTTGAGTCTGACCTATCTGTTCACCCTGACATCCTCCTTGCACAGACTTTGTCACTCTTTATACTATGTCAAGTGACGACCTCCATCACTCGCGTCATAATTACTTTAGCAATTAGAGGTTGCAACCTAACAACAAACGTAAATATACTACATAGAGTAAGGCCATTCTACCTCAAATCCATGCTCCCGATCACAACTGATAACAGCCATATAATGTCCTGATAACATTCAAAGAGGGTGCTTTACCATCAGTAACTGATTACAACATTGGCACATGTAGTGCTGGGCAACATGGCTAAAAAAAAAACAACCTGTAACTGCAATATTTATCACAATACATTACAATATTTCTCCTGGTAACAGCTTATTTTTCTGAAATAAACAGTGCAGTAGAGCTGCAACACACTGATTACTTAATAAATCATGAAAATAGTCAGCACATTAATCAATAATTAAAACATTTGTAATTAGTGCAGTGTGTAGCAGTGTGGTAGCGTGTGCATACAGTATACATATCCATACATTCACTGCTGAGTTTCTCAAGTGCACTTTTTGGTGCTTTGAACATCACAAGCTGAGGTCCATCTCATTCCATTAAACTGGAGAGAAGGCAAAATATCCCTGCAACTTGACAAAGTAACACCCAGTGTTGCCCACAAAACTTATTTGTAGTACATCTACCAAAAAAGGATTCTGAAGGTTTGTTTCTACTTCTGCTTCAAAACCATCATCCCAGATATAATGGCTTTTTTTTGCTGGTAGACAGCAGAAAAATAGTGCTGTATAATGCATTGCTAGCATTAACAAATTGAATCACCGCCGGGGAGGTTGAAAGCCTCCACAAAGCTTTTGATATTTTTTTCCATGGGGTTTTATTTCACAGGCAATTTACTAGACTTTTCTTGAGTTTAAACACATTTTGGAAACAGGTGCAAGGGAAGAACCAAAAACAATAATCACTCACAACATGATTTTTTCTACAGCTACGAGAAGACCTTCAGCATCAAGAAATAACATCCTCCTTCAGGCTAAATGCAATGCCTTTTAGCTAAAGTGGTTTAGATTCTAACCAAACGTGGCACTAACAACACAGCTGGCATTAGAAAAAGCTTCTAGACAAACTAATCACAGACTTGCTCCACAGGAGACATTATAATTACCTAATCATTATACCACCGTGTCATAATTAATTTAAAACTTTCCCAGAAACTCACACACAGCACCTTTAAATGCCAAGTATCTGTTAAGTAATTTACCTTGGCACCACTGGGACAGATCTAAACAATTCACAGACCTCAAACCTCATTTAGCCTGTGCCAGACATGTGAGAGACTACAGACCATGACATAGGACAGACTATACATTTCATCCAATGTCCACAATCAATCAGGGTGAAAGGTTTCTCAGAGCCTTTCCCAAAATCACACCAACAAATTCACCACATCTAGCAGAGATGACAGCTTTGACACTCTAAGTTAAAACAGACTTGAGTTGGCTGTTGATCCTTACCCAGTCTCTGGAGGTACTGCACTGTTCGCTCGTGGCCCTTTAGTGGAGAGTTGGCCTTGGTGGACTGGTCCAGCAGCACCTGCAGAGCTGCGAGAGGGCAAACAGGGTGAGGAAAAGTGAAGGAAGGCGAGCAAGAGCAAATGTGAGATTAGTGTGAGTGATGGAAAGTGGCAAGATGTCATCTACTCTGTGGTGTGCAGGGCGTTACATAACTCCACCATCAACAGAAACTGGACGAAGCGTGTACACGGTGTTAATTGGCGGACGGGAACAGCTGGTTTGAATTGGCAGAGATAAAGAGGAGCAGACTCGATCAGCATGACATCAGAAGCACAAATTGCAGCCGGGTGATTAAAACCAGCCGCGCTCGCTGCGAGAACAGCCCAGAATCTGCCGCCAGAAACCAAATAACATTAAGACAGCTCTGATCTACGAGGATGACGAGTCCACCGCATGCAGGAAACCTCCTCTGAGATAAACTATGTAGCCTGACAGAGCCGATCCACGCTGCGCCCAGAGAACAGCTTTGTTACGAGCACATAACTGGTACCTATTGAATTTAAACATAATGAAACAATTCAGCGTCCTATTGCTCTTCATGTTGAACTGGGAGGTAATGAGGCGGCCGCTGACAAAGGCTGACATAGATCTGGCATCCAGTGATTCGTCATTTAAATACTCAACCCCAAACTCAACATCCAATTTGAAAGAGAGATGGGGAACAGATGTTTCATTGTGTGTTATTGTTGTGTGTTCTGTTGTCATGATGAGGCCTGCAACAAATAACCCATGTTTTGATGAATGAAATTGAACTCTGATATCAGTCATTATCCAGTTATCCCAGTTATCTAGTAGTTTCCCACTTAAATAATGTTTTATCAAATGGGAACCTTCATTGAAAAGTTAACAAATTGAGTACAAATTGAGGTTTCCTTTACAAGGCTGAGTAAAATGCAGCTCTGACCACGCAATGCAACTCTGTAAAAAGACTCTATAACAAGTAAAAATCCTGCTTTAAAAATTTTATTCAAAAGAATAAATGAACTGCAAAATGACCATTTGTACATTATTTAGTCACTGCATGTTAAATTGAATTTATGAAGAAATCAAATGCCTCCACAGCAAATGAAAAATCTAAAAAAAGGCGAACCGTTTTCATTAATTAAAGTAAACGAGGGCTGCATTTGACAACAGCAAAACTACATCAAAACATTTATTTAAAAACTCTCGTACAGCTCCTGCAGATAATCCAAGTCTCATTTATCCAGTCATATGCTCTGTACTTCTCAAACACATGCATTTAAGCTTAAAAGTTGCAATATAAAACACCTCTACCTACGAGCAGTGCACCCTGAGCACACACGTACATATGAGCTCTGCTTGAGCACAGGTCAAATACAGACGCTTGTCCAAGTGAGACTGTTGGTGCTGAAGTGTTTTCAAAACGAAGGTTTTAGCAAAAATGCATGTGTTTGGAAAAGGGCTGTCCCCGTAATAGTCGACCAAACATTAGTCGACCAGAAAGGTCATTAGTCAGCAAGATTTCAATGGTCACCTAGTTGCAGAAAAAAACCTATATGACTGGACCATGCTGGGAGTTTAATTTGAAAGGACAGACACAGGAAGTGGCCACGCTCAGCAGTCAGACAGGAGTCACGGTTAATTTCCAGGGCTGGTACCTGCGGTTATTCCACAGGCTAGTTAATAACATGTCGGGCAGGAAATCCAAAGTGTGGGATCATTTTGAGTAGGTGAAGGACCAACCCAAGGTGATATGTAAACTCATCTTCATTGGTCGACTACAAACATGACGTATCATGTGAAACATGGAAGTAGCTACATGCCCATTAGCCCACAGCGTCATTAACAGGCGGCTCGCTCAGTGTGTGACGTGCACTTGTAGATAAAATATAGGCCTATATTAATGAAGGTTCATTAGTACGGTTTGTATTTCTCTGTAATGTAGCACAGTGTTAACAATGTTACTGATACTATTCTTTCTCACACCTTCAACTCAAACCACCAAAATATATCATTTAATTATTAAATTAATATCGTAAACATTCGGGCGACTAGTCGACTAATGGCCCTAAATGATGACTATTGGTTGAATAGGAAAATTCTTAGTCAGGGGCAGCCCTAGTTTGGGAAGTACTGAGCATACGACTGGACAACTAAGACTTGGATTATACTGCATATACAGCTTTTTTGATATAGTTTTGCTGCTGTTATATGTGGCCCGTTTACTTCAATTCACAAATAATTGCCTTTCTTGGATTCTCCATTCACTCCATTCTAGAGGCATGTGAGAAAAACAGTTTTCTTCATGAATTCAAGGTAACACTGTGAGTGATTTATGGGCAAATGGTTATTTTATGGGTGAAGTTTTCCTTTAAGTATAAGTATAAAGGTATTAGCAGCAAATTTTCCTATTATTATGATACTATATCAGTGTTTCCTTCTAGGTTGACTGGTTAGGGGCGGTGCTAACCTAATTTAACACTCATTATGGAGCATTTCAATTCCTACAATTTTAAGGATTTTAGCTACTTTATACATTAAAGTAAAGTTTTTTCCCCTTTTTTAATGAGCAGTTCCTGTTTAAGTTTTTTTTTTCTGCCATATTAAATCAACAGGGTATTAAGAAACTTCATCAAACAAAAAACTAAGATTCATCAAATACACAGCGAGGTTATCATATCTCCCGTTACGGCACCTGTGGGTGGGAAACTAGGACTTGCTAGAAGTGGCTCTAACAAAACTAATTTGACATTTTGGAAACATGTAGAGAAACGAGCAAAAGTCATAAAGAGAAAAAAGCCCTTGTATCTAGTGCTGTATGAACTAAATATTCGTGACACTAATTTGACATTGCCTTTGGCAAGCCAGTGTCAACACTTCATGTACAACAAGCCATTGTTCAAGCTTTGTTTCATGATTCAAACAATATTGAGAATTTGCTAGAAAACCAAACAATAAAATGTTTTTTATTCCCAGTATTGTGAAGGGTACGTTTGTTAAACAATGAGGTAAAATACTTGGAAGGAGTCTTTGCAGCATTCTTCTTGCAAAAAAAACTTTTGGGCTTTTCACTAGTGAGATCGAAAACCACAGCTGATATGTTTTCCTTCACATACCGAATAAGATCAGATTAACAAAGGTTCATTACGTTGTTGGAGTTTGTCAGGTTGGTCAGTTTGTCTCTGTGTTGAACTAGAGTCAGTGCAGATTTCATAGATTCACAGTGAGACAAAAAAATCAGTTAAATAATACCACTGTGAATTAAGGTTACAGTTTATGCACACATATATTTCTTTAGGTGACTCACAAAATGTCTATGAGATAAGAGAAACTATTCTACGTATATACGTACATTCTTTTATGTAAGATATATTTTCCATTTGACAAATCTATGTGGTTGAATGTTAACTTACACTGCAAGTTTATCCCCTTCTGTTTAATGTATTTTCTCGTTTCTCCCTGTCATGTTTTTTTAATACAAGTTGTGCCCTCTACTTGCTTATGCAGCTAAAAATGGCTGTTACCCATTCATGCACAAAAAGCCTATTTGAACTTGCACTTGAACTCAACAGAGCGAAATATCTGCCAGTTTTCCAGGAAAGCCAAAGACAGCTGAAGGAGGTGTATAAATCCCCGCCATTTCAGAGGAATTATTACGCTCCAGATCACACATAATCAAATGGAATTCAAACTGTTTTTACAGAGAAGCACAGCTCAGTAAGAATACACAAATAAGGACGAGGCATAAAGCATCGCGTCTCTGCGACAGGGCTGGTTGAAAAGTAAAAATCACTTTGTAAATAAATTGTCCTCATGAAGCAAAGCAGATTACTTTTGTTTGTGTCAAGAAAATGCACAAAATATTTTGATAAGCATTGAATAAAAATTGCGTTATCTTAAACTTTTTGTTCATTCTTGTTCATTTATATATAATTCCATTATATCTGAAAGAAGGTATACATTGCCAACACTTGGCAACTCACACCAAAACACTATAAAGATAAAGAGAACTACAAGTAAGAGGAAAAGTATGTGTTTTTGATTTGGGGTGAACTGGGACTAACGTATTTAGATGTGCTGTATGTCACTGGCTTTTCAGGAATCAAAAGAGTATTGCCTCCACGATGACTCCAAACCACAAATGTATTTATATGGACAATGTTTTTATTCCCAGTTTGATCTTCTTCAGGTCAAAATGTTTAGAAATGGTATTCACAACCACATGAATAACTACGAATACACTGTGGTTAATTTTCAACTTGCCAAGGGTGATAAAACTATTAACAATTCATAACATAAAATGAATACTTGCTCTAAAATACATTAATCCCAAAGGGTAGGCGTTCAAAGAGAACAGTACATCAAATATGTCAAATATTTAACTAGAATTACCGCCCAACGGTTGTATGCCTCCACACACTAGCCAAGTTTCTGTTGCAGTTTACATTCATGTCTGTGAAAACATAAACGCTTCACAACCCATTGGAAGATCTGTACAGTCCAAGTGGATGTTTGTGTCAAACTCCCTAAAGGTGTTCTTGAGATATCATGTTCACGAGAATGAGACAGATGAGGTTACACATGACCATTAAAATCTAATCAGTTCATTGTTAAGTCCAAGCGGACATTTGTGCCAAATTTGAGGAACTTCTCTCAAGCTGTTCTTGGGAACACATTCAAGACAATGAGAAAGAGAAGGTCACAGCGACCTTGACCCTTGACATATGACCATTAAAAACTAATGAGCTCATCGTTGAGTCCAGGTGGACATTTCTCCCCATTTGAAGAAATTCCCTTGTGGCATTCTCAATATTATTGTGTTTACAAGGATGGGATGGACAACCTGAAAACACATAATGCCTCTGGTGACAGCTATCGCAGGCTTAAAGAAAAAACAGCTGTGAATTTGTAAGCGATCAATGTAAAACAATTTTAGAAATTGGTCCAGTATTGAGGATACCGCTGCAGCCGGCAGCAGCAAAACAGGCTGCAATGTAATGCTGAAGAGCAATCATCCACTGGTAATGTATGCCCATTTAAAGTGTTTGTTTTTGCCACTGACAAGCCCAAAATTGTTATTCTAAGCGTCTGACAACATGATGGAAAGGATCCTGACAAAGACAGAACTTTTTCTTAAAGAGTAAGGTCCTTTTATTTTAACAAGAAACAGCCCTCAAAATCGCCATTGCCAATTCCTCATTTAAATTAACAGTAATTTATCATCGTAAAACACACTTCAGTCAAAGTAAACATAATCATAATAAAACTCAAAATCCACCTTGGTTCATCTTTCCACTGTTCCAACCATCAATGGTTCTGGTTTGCTTGAAATAAACCCTTAATTCACCCAGTTAGATGAGAAAATGTGGTCGCTCTACACATGCTAAAATTACTGTTTATTTAAATGGAGTCTGTTTCTGGGTAAAAAAAAAAGGAACTTACTCTCTACCAAAAGGTCTATCTCTGTGGAGATCCTTTCCATAATGGTGTCAGACACTTAGAATAGTGGTCTGAGCCTGTCAGTGGCGGAAACAAGCATTTTCAGTAGACATGTATTGACGGTGCTCAAATGCACTGAGCGGTTACATTGCAGCCTGTTTCACCACTGCTAGATGCAGAGCTCTCGCTCAGTACTGGATCAGTTTCAAAAATAGCTGTCTCTATTTGTCACTTAGACACAAAAACATGGGAAAAAAAAAGGGGCCAGATGATCCTTAAAACTCATACTCCCATGACTATACGCAGTTCATTTCTGTAGATAAGACTTGATCATTTGTCAGAATTTACAACTTAATACCATATAAAACATTATGATAGGATCAACGGGTTTGAAGCACAGGCGGATGACCAGGAAGTAGAGCTTTACCTTTCTGGTGCAGGCCCTTCTTCTCATAGAGAATAATGAGCTCGCTGTATTTGTGGGCCTTCTTCAGAACATACTCGCTCTCCTCGATGTGGCAGTGGTTGTTTTCCAGGCGAAGGAGGGGGGACACCAGGGCCACATTGGTCTAAATGAGGGAGAGGATGAGAGCAGATTATTAAACATGAGCACAACACATTTCCAAACTTTAATCTATTCACCTCTTTAAAACTCAGGTTGTGTTTCACTCAAGACTTCAAGGGCAGGTGATTTCACTGATTAGTTCATCCTCTCTGCTTCACAGTGTGTTTATCATTTGAATAATCAGGTGCAGGTGTTGGCACTCCAAAGCTCATATTGTCTGAGAAGATCTCCAATCACTTCTTTGTTATCCCTCCAGTGTGATCTGGGTCCGCCCTTGGAGATCCTCTGATTAAATCGAACTCATTACACCTCCGAAAGGAAGCACTTGGTTTTTTCTTGGATGCCACATGAACTGGCTCGTGTAAACATAGAGGAGCGGCAGAAAGACTTTGAGGACTGTTTAGCTCCTTAAACAGCCAAACAATCCTGTAGAGAAACTCACTTTGGCTGCTTGCATCTGTGACCTCATTTTTCATTCCAACACTAGTTACTTTTGTTTTACCATAGATGAAGTTTGACACACAGATTGCCTGGTAAACTGAAAGTTCAGCTTTGTTGCTCAGCCATCTACCTCCCTGAATCAAACACCAGACCCACATACATGAAGCAGCTACACCTAGATGACTCTACTTTTAATGTGACTCAGTTTCTTTTACTTCAAAGTAAATCTGCTGATGAGCTGCCTAACACAGAGCCCATTTGACTATGTGTGAGGCGAAGTTAACTGCCTGGTGTTGCTGCCAATTTCTGTGAGTGTGGAATAACTTTCATGTGATAGCATACGAATTTACTGTACGTGGACGGTGAAGGCTGCCAAATTTATTAGAACAAATTTAACTTTTATCATGATATATAAACATTTGGAATAGGTTCACTGACAACTGCAGGTTGATCAAAAAGTATGATGTGAGTAATGAGTGGCATTAATCTTCCACTCAACGGGGACGCTGGCGTCCTCTGCTGTCATTAAAGTTTTTCAGAAGCCGTAGCTGGCTGAGTTTTAAAGCGCAAGTGAAGTTAGTGGTATCATGTGAAACACAAAGACATCATGTCATGCTGGCTTGATGGGAAGGGGGTAAATAATGCTCCTAAGTTGGGCTAAATTTTGGCGCGGAAAAAACTGACATGCCCATTCTCACAGGGGTCTCTTGACCTCCTACTACCTATTGTATTTGATTATTTCTGCATACTGGGGTCCCTCAACAGTCTTGAAACTGCATAAAATAGGTATGACTGGAAAGCTGAGACTCTTGTGAATTGAGTGAGCCCAGATTAATCATGTGTGATGATGTTAGTCCCCATAGTAGTCATTTCATTGCAGTCCTCACTGTATAAAATGACCTACAGTGACCTCCCGGATGATCACAGCCTCATGAAACTTTACAACAACAAACATGAGACCTCGAGCATTGAGAGGATGGATGGCTTTCATAGGTATATTGACAATAAGGGGAGTTCTTGGCAAGTTCAAAAACAGAAGTGATCGTCATTCTATCACCACAGAATGCATATCTTTCATACGTCTTTAAATGTCAAATTGCAGCATGGAATTTTCATGGTGTTCCTCAAGGTCCTGGTGTCTTAATGAGGTATTATGGAGAGATTTTTTTCAATTCTCAAGTGGTAAAAATTCTTAAATTTAGCACAAAATCTGCCCCAAAGTAGCTGCAACAACTAATGAGACATACCTGAGCATGGGAATAGCTATTATATAGTTCCACTATTATGTTGTAAGCCCCTATACACTCTAAACTTAACAAGTTTGAACAGGTGCCTAACCAAAACACAATGCTTATTACAGATTTATGACTTGAAAAACCTGACACACAGTGTTGAAATTGAACTTCAGGCTCCCAGCTTGCAGGTGATGTAAACCACTTCTATGTGGCATATACTGTTGACCTGCTATCTTCTCCTTAAGATCCCCTGTCCCCCCCATAAAAAAGGACAAAACGAAAATGGACCCATGGGTGGGAGAGGCAGAGTAGAAGAGGTTAAGGAAAAGAGAAAGAAGTAGCTTAATATTCTGTTTAAAAAATCCACTGTACGAGGAAAAATTTGACAGTGACTGACACAATGACAGCACAGAATAAAAACAACAGAACTTTCTTACTGACAGCAGATCAGTTGGGTCTTTTAAAGTGTAAGACACTGTACAGAGTGTATGCTAAATATTTTACAAGGCATTGAATTATCAATATCCAGTAATATTCTTTAGTAGCAGTTTGGACTGAAGTGTCTACAACTGTTAAATCACATTAAGTATGAAAAAAGACAAGCAGGATCATGTGGGCCTTACGTGCAGGTAACATTTCAGCAGGGTTGTATCGATGATCTGTAGCAGTTTTTTGCGGCTCTTAATAGTAGGCGTGCCCTCCATGAGCGGAGACGTTGTAGAAGGGTCAGAGTCATTCAGCTGTTTGACAAGATGGCTGCGTTTCTGTGAGGACAAAGAAAAAAGAGTGGATTAGAAATATTGCACCTCCTTTGAGTTACACCAGTTATCTTGATCCACATCACTGACGTGCTTTTATTAGGATATGACCTCTGGGTTTTTTATTTATTCCATCTTCAATGCACAGTGAGTAATTTCTGCCACGGCGGTCTCCCAAATGAAACAATAACAACAGACGGACTTTAATGATGTTGTGAAGCAGTGTGTCGGCTTCATTGTTAAACAGCCACCATCTCTGATTAAAATCTATCTGACGTGACTCAGACAGAAGTCATTATCACAAGGAAATGTATTTAAGTTGCAATCATGTTATGTTTATTCATGTTATGTCATTTCAATCCAATGAAATAGCCTTAAGTAACGTTAGCTAACATAACATTAGGTTGCTAACTTACCATTACATGAGTAAACGACCCATACAGCTAGTGTAGCTAATGTTAGAGTTTGTTAGGGTTAGTTAAGGTAGTTACTTCAACTAAAACAACTAAAAATAATTTAATGAGCGTGTTGAACGTTGTTGTGATGTTATAACATTACCGTACGCATTAGCTTGAATGAAATGAAACGTACCGTTTCTTAAATAAAATTACAGATGTCAGGGTTTGGATATTGTTGGAAACATTTGAAATAATGCAAGAACACAACTCAGCAAAACATATATAACATAGGTCTAGTTGTTTTTAGACATTTTAATGCCAAAATATTACTTATAATACCTTAAAATAGATCCTCATTCGAAGCTTAAATCCTTTACAAGATGGGATCTGACAAAATGTATCATCTCCATGAATTTATACATCACACACATACATGCACAGGCACACACACACCTGGGTGAGATAATCGATGAGAGCGAGATGAGCCTTCTCCAGCTCTGCCCCGGACAGAGTAGGCAGGGGGTTGGGATAGTGCAGCTGCTTGCGGTAGTCTGACGGGAGCAGGTCTGGGTACAGTCCGATCACATGGGTGGGATCTGCAGGGCACAGGAGGGGAAATTTGTCATACTTTATTCCATATATGATACTTGAGTTTGTTTAGTAAACTTTGATTCAGAGGAAAGAGTGATTTACAGATGTAATACAAACATTAAACATTACTAAAACATATACTGTAAAAAATATCTTTAGCTGAATAGACCTGAAATCAAAAGCTCATTAGAGCAAGGAAGTCTGTCATCACAGTGGAATAAATCCTCACACACACAAGATGTGACCTCATCACATGTGAATAAAAACATTTCCATAAATATACACAATAAGCACCAGATGTCTAACAGAGTCAATAAAAGAGAGAAAGAAAAGAAATAGCCAGAATAAACGAATAAATTAAGACCAGATTCACCTTAAATGGACCCCAAAACATAAACATAGCTCAAGAGAGTAAAATGGGTGATGTCGATCTGACGGGGACAAATCCAACCTACCCGTCAAAGCTGACAGCAGTACAAAATATTTATCTTCCACATGCCTAAGCTACGGGCACTCGTCCTATGTGGTGCATGTGTTACAAGTTTGTGCTTTAACTTATCATTATGAAGTAAATGTTGATTGCACAATGTAATAGCTAAAGATTTGTCTATCATTCGTCGACTACAAACATGACGTATCATGTGAAACATGGAAGTAGCTACATGTCCATTAGCCCACAGCGTCATTAACAGGCGGCTCGCTCAGTGTGTGACGTGCACTTGTAGACAAAATATAGGCCTATATTAATGAAGGTTCATTAGTACGGTTTTGTATTTCTCTGTAATGTAGCACAGTGTTAACAATGTTATTAATAATCAAATTAATACCGTAAACATGTGGACGACTAGTCGACTAATGGCCCTGAATGATGGCTATTGGTTGACTAGGAAAATTCTTTGTCAGGGGCAGCTGTAGAAGTTAATGTCAGCTCTTTTGATAAATTGCCTTTTAGCAGAATTTAAGTTCCCTCTAGTGAGCAGTAATACAGTGTTTATGTCTAGAGCTTTTATTGTGAAAGGTGAGAATGGAAAGGTGAGAAGCTGTAATGTGCTGCCATCGACAGTGTGGGAGCAATGACAAGTTTGCCGTCTTGGTTCGGACTATGGAGGCTCCTTGTTATTACCAGAGGTAAACCGAGAAATTGTTTTTCAATTCATGAGTAAGTCTGTAGTCTTTGAACTTAAGTCCCAATTCAAGACTAACAAGTCCCAAGTCCTAAACTTTAAGTTTCAAGTCCTAAACGAGTCATAATGCGTTCTTTATCAAATGTAATATCACAACAGAGTGACAACATATGAAATCTGAAAAAATCTTTTCAAATGCTTTTGAAAGATGGCATTTATTTGTCAAAACAAGTCTCGACCCGCACAATTGCATACTGTTGTTAAATTTTTGTTGACCACCACGCTGCTTTTGTTCAGGAACGAAATTATCTCAGGTATTATTTTATCAAAGTGGTGCTCAGAAACTTTATCACAGTTCTCTCCTGCAACGTTACTGGATGCTGTTGGATTGGTTCAACCAAAGTGGATCATCTGAGGAATAAGGTGTCGACTTGACATAATTATAATTAATAATTATAGTTACAATGAGGGCACACTTTTTAAATAACATACTTTTGTCATCTCTGGGCTCGGGGAAAGGTATCAAGTATTCTCAGATCAAAAGGCCAAGTAAAGTCACCAGTTAGTGATGTTAAAGTCCAAGTCGAGTTGCAAGTCTATTTGATTTTGTGAAGTTGCGTCAAAAGTCATTTAATTTGTGACTTGAGTCCAAGTCATGTGACTCAAGTTCATATACCTTCATGAGTATAGATGCTACTCATAACCCTTGGCTACATTACTATCCCCTGTTATATTACTTTACACAGTAGTGCAAATGGCAGACAGGTGAACAGCCGAAGTAACTGTGGAGACTGTGGTAGCTGATAGGCTCTGATCTGGCTGTCTTTGCAGCGGTGGTGCCAACATAATATCACTTGGTTATGGGGGTTATAAAGTTGTCTGTTTCCACTTTAAAACGAATAAATATTGCAACACGTACAAACAGATCAAAGTCTGACTCTACCTTACAAATTTGGCCTGAACAGACTGGGAACTTGGTGGGAGGAGAGACCTACCTGTGCCAAGCTTGGCAAACACCTGCATGGAGTCATCGAATCTCTTCTGACAGAACAGATTGAAGGCATAGAGATTCTGGATGTGATGTATCTGCTGCTTCTTATCACCATCTGAATCATCCTTCATCTTCTGGCAGAAATAAAAAGACGAGAAAAGCAAAAAAATTCATTACATTACAGCAAAATGCCTCCAGCTCTATTTTCAGAATGCTAGCTTTCCAGGAATGTGAACACCACATGAATGGCCTTTTTTATTCTTCAAAGAGCCCCCTGGAAAGCTACAGAAGATATCTAGATAAGCTGACAATAGAGCCATGAACATTTTACTCTTTCAACGCACTGCTCCTAATCAAGATAAGTGATTTTATAGTTCCATCCCCCGAGCTACAGCATCAATTGAATCTTAAGGAATTAATAAGTGAGTGGTTCTGCTGCTCACCGCCAGCTGAAGAGCCAGCTCAAACTGCTTGTCCTGAAGAAGCTGCCGTATCTGGCTGGCTATTGACACGGGCACCAGGCGCCACACAAAGTGATTGCTGGCAACATACACAATATTTTGCCTGGGAAAGATAGAGAGAGAAAACAAGATTAGTGAGAAGAGAGAATAGGTTGGAACAAAAGTGGTTTTCTTTGTAAGGAGGAACTGACATTATCAGTATCACTATCATGAGAAACAGAAACCAGGATGTGAGCGGTAAATCATGCATGATGTTCCTGTAACGTTGTTATGCACAGGACTCTGAGTGGTAGCCGTCAAAAAAGACACCATTTATTATCAAATTTGTAACCTTAACTCTTGCATTAGCCACTGTAGGGCTTGTTTTCACCTCAAAAATACTGTAGTATAGTATAGTAGTGCTGTGTTGCCTGCCACCATGACAAAAAAAAATCTGCTCCTTTTCCCCTCCTAATGTGAACGATTTCTTTTTAATTAGATATTTTTAATAAATAACAAGGTATTTTCAATATTTATCTAATAATGACATATTTTCTTGTCATTACATGCCAAATTATTCCTTTTACAAGAACCTTTTCTTTTATTTATTTAACCTTTATTTAACCAGGAAGTCCCATTGAGATTGAACATCTGAGACCTAGCCGAGGTAGCAGCCAATCAGAACACATTTGAAATGCAACAAATACAACATATAATACAAAAATTCACACTAAAACAACAACTATTCAACTGTAGTGGCCTCTCAAGAAAAATAAGCGCATGTCTCTGTCACCACGTTCTTTATGATGACCTCAAATTCATCAATTGATAAAAGTGCGTCTAATTTAACTCTTTTCGAAGATTGTTCCACGTCCAAGATGCAGAGTAGGAGAATGCAATTTCCCCTAGATCTGTTAAAACCCGGGGTTCATTTAAAAGCAACCACCTGGAGGAATGTAGCTGGTGACAGAAGGGTGCAGAGGCAGGCCAGAAGTTTGCCCAGTATTGCTTTATAAAGGACTTATTTCTAAAATAAAAGCCAATCTTCACTTTTAGCTTCCTGACTAGAGTAGACTAGAGTCATCTATCCATATACCCAAGTACATGTATGAGAACACTCTTTAAATGGATTTAGCATCAGAGGTGAAGATGCTAAAATCATCAAGCACCTGTGAGCAAGCCTTTGAGAAGAACATAAACTTTGTTTTCTGAGCATTTAAAATCAATTTCAAACTCAGCAGAGCAGTTTGTAATGACTGAAATGCAGTCTGATATATTATTAAAACAAGAAATGTTTGTCATTACAACATGATAAGCGGCTGATTGTAGTATAAGTTGCTGTAACACGACAGTTCTACATGGTACCACATGACTCATCATTCTCACATTCTTTCAGGAGGTGTAACAATGCAGCTGACATGATGTAAAAGGTCACAATTATAGTTAGGAGTATACACCCTAAATCCACAAAATCTGTTTGTGCTGTAGTTTGGACAGAATTAAGTATTCCGAGTGCATTTTGTAAGTGTGCATAGGTCCCTGTGTGAGGGTAAGTTGCCAGAAAATCCGATACAGATCACAGTTGACTCATGAGACAAAAAAACTTCAGAGGATTGCCTCACCCTGCTGAGGTGATGAAGCGAGGTCTCTGCAGCTCCACACTCTGCACCAGCAACCTCGGCTCAAAGGTCCGGATCTCCACGTACCGAGGGAGAACAGCTATGATGTACGGAGGCTGGTGCTCTGAGAACATTTCAGAAAAGAGAACAGTGTTAAAATTTGTGTGCTCATCATTTCAAACCAAACTGCCACAAGTATAAAATATTACATATCTTCTGCCAAGGTGATGTCTTCAAATTGCTGAGGTGAGGTTTTCAAGTTTGTTCGACCAAGAGTATTTAACTTATAATAATTCTTCTGGACTTCCATGAGATGCTCAAAGCGACTTTATCTTCAAAGGAAACTCAGTGACCTCTGGTGTTAGTCATCAGGATTTAGAATTACTGTACAAAGCTATGGTTGGGAGTGTTTTCAGCTTTTCACCCTTCTGCCTGGTGCGGTCATCTTAACTGTACGTCCAAGAATACACTCTTAAAGATTGTGACAATGGCAAGTAAAATAGCTGGCAAGCCACAAACCCCTTGACCCAACTCTTTACAGGAAGGACAAAGAAGAAAGTGAGGAGTATCTTGGCAGATAGCCCCCATTCTCTCTTCAGCCAGTCTGAGCTCTTGAGTTCCGGGAGCCACTATAGAGTCCCTCTGGCAACTAAAAATGTTTTAAGAAGCCCTTCATCCCCGCTGCCATCAGTATCCTTAACTCAACAAAGTGACTGATGAGTTTTTAACTACACACAATGTGCTGATTTAATGTGCTTAAGTGTATTATAATGACTTTATATGCTTGTCCTATTGACGATTTGTCTGCTTTTTACAATGTTGTCTTTTGTGTTTGATAAGCTGAAGACAAATTTCCACCCTGGCGGACAATAAAAGATATATTCTATTCTCTTCTAATATAAAAGAGAGAGACGCAGTGAATCCACACGTTAGGGAGGCAGGAACCAGTGAATGATGGCATATTTACTTAAAAAATGCTAACGATTACTTTTCTATCGATCCAGTCATCAGTTAAAAGACTAAATTGTTTCCACTCTAATACCAATGCAATGTTTGATGTCTTTCCAACCTAAACTCTCCTTCTTGGGAAAAGGTGCCTCGGTTGTGACTATGGAGAGGAGACCTTGAGGCTAACAGGGCAGGAAATCCAGCAGGAGACAGGCATCTAAACCAGCGTGAGGTTGGACTCTGGATATGGGATGGACTGCACCCACAGGGCAGAGCCCGGGTCCTCCGCTCCAGCCACAAACAGTTAGGACGGTCAGTTAGATGCATTTCAAACTGACCAGCACTCATCCTGTGCTGATGCATGCCAAAGCCTCAGTGATGACCATATCAAAACAAGGAAATTGCAAACTGTATGAAACCACCGCTTGGAGGCTTCATTTCCCCTTCATATTGTTCCTGTCTGCATTCTGATGAGCACAGAAAGAGGAGCCTTTAAGACAACGTGAGAGCTCATCTGCATCACTTCTGTCACAAAGCTCATTAGTAACCCAGATCTGCTGTGTCTCAGTCACGGGGTAAAAAATCTAAAATTATATTTCCTCTTTTGACATGTGGAAAACAGCAGCACGGCTCAGACAGAGTGGAAAGAAAGAGTCTGCACAGGGGAAGGAAAGCTTGAGGAAGAGGAAAGAAGAGACAGACAGCAGATGACAATGGCGATATTTAGGCCAAATGCTTCGTCAGGTGTTGAGCAGGTTTGATCACATAGCAGTTACTGGATATTAAAACGATTGGTATGACAAGACGAGAACAAACTGTACTATTACAGGCACAGGAAAAGTCAACATACATATCAGTAAGTTATATCAAACAGCATTACACTGAACACTTCGTACAGACACAGTGATACCATCACATCTCACGATCAACAGAACGGAACTGAAACTTCTATCAAATGATGGTTAACTCTCCAAAGAGGACGGTTAGTCTCAGATAACACTCACACTCGTGCTCAAAGAGTTTCAATTGTGATATTTTAGGCGCTCACTGTGTTTTCTAATTTATGTGTGAAACAAAAACCAGCATGTGACCTAGAAAAGGGTACACTTTATACCATTCACTGAAATTAACTCTACCATAACTGAGGTCTCCACGGCAGCTTGTTTTCCATCCTGCTGTGCCAAAATGCTGAAAACCTGTTTCTCCTTATGGTGTTTCCTTGTTTCATCATTTGAGGTATTTTCTCTTTCCAGAGCAGAAGGGTATTATCATGGGCATCTGGCAGAGTGGCATGCAGTGCAACTGTCATCGCTAGTTTCACACTGATGCAGGTGTCATTTTCATGGCCAGTGCCTGCGTTGTGCAAGTAACTTGTGCCCATCTGTGTGCCCATGGGCATTGCGGTCTTAAAAATGAGGCGTGGTCAGGCACATTGTTGGCGTGTTGCTATTTTGAGGCAACAGAAAACGACTGCGCTGTAGACCAAGAGAAACCTGGTCTCAAGTCAGAATGGCGCAGTATTTTCCTGCTATTTAATGGCTGCATTTTTCAGATGGTAAGTTGTGCCTATATAGGTGGGTTCACAAAGCAAACACTCTGCTTGTTACGCATGCACAGTAGCCTTGCCTGGCAAGACCTATTTCCACAGCGCAATGTGAGCGCTAGATAAAGGTCTGGAATTCCTGGTTATCTCTGCTATCACGGAAAAAAACGCTCTGGCTTGTTTTTGTCAGGGGTTGAGGTGGAACATTTGCATGTGGAGAGGCGAGCACTGTCATTAAAATGGCTCTGCAAAAGAAGACGCCACAAAAAACACTGATAGCCATGTGTCACAATAAAAATAAATAAATAAATAAAAATGATAATTTGATAATCGGTGCCCCAGAGGTGAAGCCTGACTATACGTTAGCTCTGGAGGAGCTCACTGGAGCTGTTAAAACCACAGGTGATTTACTGGCTGTATATTGCCTACGTCACTGACACTGGCGCATGCTGCTGCCAGATTTCAAAGAAGCTGGCAAATCAACTCTGACTGGCCATGTCAGAAAACGGATCAACATCGAGGACACGAGAATCCTGTGTGACAAAGTCTTGGCTTTTCTGAGGTGCGTTCACAAGTTCCTGTAGATCTTTACAACAATTCACCGAAACAACAAAGCAGGCGTGCCTTATTGCACTATCCAAATATTTGTCAACACTTGCAAGTTTCAGATTTTAAGCTGTAAGCACAGAGGTTGTTGTTGTTTCCTGTTGCGAAGGGGATTTGGAAACGGTAACATATAAATAGTGGACGGAAAGCAGAAGGCCAGCCAAAATCAGCTGCCCAATGGCAGGCTTACAGTCACAGTCTACATCAGGTGAGTCAGACTGCACACCCGGGGACACGCAGATGAAGCAGGAGCTGGTGGAATAGATGGCATATATGACATTCTCAAAAATGTGAACATAGCAGAGATCAGAGCAGAGCTGCTGCCTGACTCTCCAGTAACAGAGACGCTGTGCATATTTACACATGAGGAGAAGCGTAAATTCATTGATTATTTCAGGGGCAAAAAGTTTTTCTGTTTCCTCTGTCAGGTTTATAGCTACAATTTTTAATTTTGCTGCTTGTCCCATGTGCCTTACTTTGTGCCCAGATTTTGAGCCATTTATCAAAAGTAGAGTTGGACACACCCTGAATACATTAGCGTTAGGCACTTCAAACCATGTGATACAGATCATGTAACAGGGCCCACTGTCTTTAGCAAAACAATAGGCACGTTCTGTGTATATATCTGTTTATTCATGTCTAAGGGTTTTACTGTTTAGAAAGTGTGTTAAGAAAACAAAACAAGAAAAATAAAAAGTAACATGATTTTGTTTTTTGAGTGAAATCGACTGGCAGGGGGTGACGGATTTTGGCAAAACATCTTTTGTATTATCTGGCAGACAAACCCACTTAGAGAGCTGAGGAAGGATTTTTGGCTCTTGTATCTCAGCATGTGTGTGTCCTTTTGACTTTGCTGTCAGTTCCTATCAATATCGAATACAAGTTAACTCCAGCAAAGACATCGGGAGTCATAAAACAATAGAAGCAGCGACTTGGGCTGGGTACATAGTTGCTTGTTTTCCATATAAGTAGAAATAGAACAGCAGAAACACGTGGAGAATCACAGAGACGGTGAATATGAAAATGTCTTCACAGTATTAGTTGTTGTGACTCTTCTTACCCATTGCTATAGGGATGTCTGTCCAGTTCAGGGCACACTTCTGGGTGCAAACGCCCTCTTCATTTAACACTACGGTTAAGTCATCCTGGCCAACAGCCACCTTCCCGTCAGCCAGCGGTGCAACCAGCGGCTCCAACTGTTTCCCCGTAGGGAAAAGCTCCTTGATGGAGCCACGGCCATCCATCTGATTGACAGAGAGACAGTTTGAGTGAGCCAGAAGACTCTATTAATAACATCTTACAAACTTCGCCTACAAGGTCATTTATGAAGTGCTTTAGACAAACAATAAAACAACTTTAAAGAGAAGCTGATTAAACTGGCAATAACACTACCAAACATTGGTTGATAATAAAAATAACAGGAGAAAGTGAGAAGCCCAAAATAAACACAAATTCAAGGACAACAAAACAGATGGGAACTAATTATATAACAGCTTGCTCCCAAACTTTTAAGAAGTGGTATAAAAAGATGATTTTAATAGAGTACTTCAACTGCAAAGTGATCATTTGTATATCAATTACTCACCGCCTGTTACCTTGAATATGTGAAGAAAACTTTGTTTTTCTCCTGAGATTCCTCGGTGAACAGAGTCCAGAAAAGGCGAACATTCTTTATACATTAAAATAAACAGGATCCACAACAGCAAAACTTTATCAAAACATCCATTTACAAACTCTCACACAACTCAAACAATACGACCTAAGTCTCATTTATCCAGTCGTACGCTCAGTACTTCCCAAAAGACACACATTTTCTCTATAACACACTTGTGTCTGTGAGTAGCAAGCCAAGTAGCCATGCACGAGACCGTTTGTACTGATCTGTTTCAAATCTGTTTTATCTAAACTGCATATGTTTTGGAAGTACTGAGCATATGACTAGATAAATGAGACTTGGATTACACTGCACGACTTTTTTGAGCATTTATAAACAGATGTTTTGATATGGTTTTGCTGTCACGAGTTAAAGGTAACGTGCAGCAAGTAACCGTAATACAAATGGTCATTTTGTGGGTTTTCCTTTAATCATTTGAAACCTGAATGGACATCATTTTTCTTGTGCTGCTTTAGGATGCATTTCACAAGTATTAAAACCTTTGAACCCTCACATAACTGGTGCGATTTCTTTCAAAAACATGGGAATAAAGGCAATGAGCAACTTGGTAGGAAATGTCAGACAAATTGCAAAAAAAAAAAAAAAAGATTTAGAAAAAAAAACTAGGAAAAAATCTGGGAGAAAACTTTATTTGTAATAATTATTTTTATTTCATTATATTATTTTAAAATTATGTTACAGAATTATTATATTTTTACGTACTATTTCTAGGTCATTTCGTTTTTAACTTTTTTCTTTTTTTAACTAATTTTCTTGTTATTAATTTTCTCTTTTTACTTAATTTCTTGATATTTTTGGGGGGGTCATTTCGTCTTTCGTTGCTCATTGCCTTCTCTCCATGTATTTAAAAGAAATCAAGCGTGTTTGCTCTAAGGGTTAAAGTGATAGTCCTTTCAAAAACTGTCTATGAAACACTGCCTGTCGTCTTGAAAGGTAACTACAAAATGTTTGTAATTTGATTCTTCAGAGAATAAAGATTGTTTTTAGCAATACACTGAATAATATGACAGAACAAACTGAGCTTACAGATGGACCATGGAGAGGTAAATTATGCTGCCGAAGTGGTTTAAGTGGTGTCTGTGGATGTTCTGAAACCTGCTCTCACCATTTAAGAACAAACTACAAACCTTTAACGTTCTTCTTGGATGTCTAGGAGGGACTCAAAGGATGAGTTTTTTATATGGAAAGGATTATGGGTGGAGGTAAGTTGTAGGTTGCTACAGATAAGTGAAGCTGAGAGTAAAAAGCTTAGTGTTATCCTTTCATGTAGCACGTACCCGAATGAGGTAATAGTCTCGTTTGAAACCGACACATATGGAGTTTTCACACCAAGCCATGGACTTTGGAATATCTGGAGCACCAAAGTCTCCCTGACAGACAAAAAGAAAACATTAAGATGATTAAATGTGTCAACGGATGGGGAAAAAAGCTCCCCTCTAAACCTGGATCATACTGCAGTGAGTCACATCTGAAACAGACTTTATTTTACCTGCAGCTCGTGGAACTCTCTGTCTTTCCAGTAATACAGCTGGAGTTTCTTCTTCACTGCGACACACATTCTCAACCTTTCCTCTCCTGAGCTGGTTTGCTGAGGATGAAAGAGACAAAATATACAACTCATGACTTCAAATCACGGAAAATATGGGTACAATACACAAATACAGACACAAAATGGGGGATAAAAAACATTGTTATGGCTGTTTTTGACTTGGCCGTGAGACTGTGTGGGAACTGTACCAATATTTCAGATTTTTTAGTGCTGAACATTTTTTAAAACATGGTATTGTATTGACATCTAAATGTGTCTTCCTTTCTGCAGTGTGCTGACTAAGCTAAGGAAAAACAAATCTGTGCATTATAGGATTGTACCTTCTCTTATCTCTCCTTCTCTTTAATTGCTTTTGTTTGCTTGAAATGTAAAAACCGTACATTAAAAGGGCTGAAAAAAGACAATATTGAGCTCCAGGAAACAGTCAGCAGTAACATCAACACTGTAAAAAGTTGCAGAAAATCTGTCTAGACATGCAAAAGAGAAATTAACACATTTGATCTTTCTTTTACCCAGATCTGGGGAAAAATGGCTATTTATATGGTTTTCCTCGCAGCCAATCACAGCAAGTGTTCTTCAATTTAATACAGTACGTGATTGGCTCGCTACGGCAGCAGCTACAACCACAGTTTGTGGTGTGGTGAAGTCGAGCACAGTGTATCTGACAGAGTTGACATGTTGGTACGTTGAGATGCCATCAAAACCATTGAAAGTATGGCTGTACTACAGGCCTGTAGCACCTAGCCGTATTTTACGCAACTAAATGCTACCATTCACATGACGGGTACGAACGAAGTAGAAAAAAAAAGATATCAAATGAAGTACTCTATTGGTACTGGTGTGGCATTAGCCTTGTTTCCAACGAGCAGTCCGGTTCATTTTAGTCTAGTTTTACACCTTAGAATGGTCATTTTTGTGTTTCAGTTGCCAAAAGTTGTGGATTGTACCACTAGAACTCATCTATTGCTTCCCATTTTTTCGCCACCCCTCTGTTGAGGTACCTAGCACACTGATCCAACACTAAAAGGTGAAGCTAGAAACACCACAGTCCTTCTCTTGGTAAACAATCCAGCCTGTTCTTATTTGTTCTAAAAATGTTGGCTTGCAACCCTGTTTTGTGGACGATCAACAAGGTGCAGACGTTCCTCTTCATCGCCCCGTGAAGAGGAAATACAGCAACAGCTGGTTGGAGCAGTGAATAACAACAACCGCACCTACATTTAAGAGTACTGTCTGTGAAGTGCTGTGGAGACGCTGAACAGATCAATAGGTTACAACTGTATATACTGCACAAGTGAAAAATGCTCTTCCTATAAAGATTTAGAACAGGAGGAAATGCAAATGCATGAGTATGATCGCAGTAGTGTACAGTAAAAACACATCTGACTGTAACTGACCTGCAGGTCACAGGCGAAGAGCGTGGCTCCTTTGGCTTTGGACACCACCGTGATCTGCTGGAAGGTCAGGAGGTCATGGACGTGGATGTTGTTCTCTGCCAGAGAAAAGAGATTACTCTACATATGATAAGATAATGAAGATGAATGCTGTGCTTTGACACAAATAAGTTACAGTTTCAAAGGTGAAAAGGTTTAAATATATGGGAAACTTACCGAGAAGACTGACAAGAATTTTGTACTGTGAGACGACATAAAGCTGTAGAGAGAGTAAGAAACTCAAGTCAACTCAAGTTCATCTTGATGCATCAAAATTTTTTCATTTTCATACTGTGTGACCACTGACTACTTATAAAACAGTGTGTTTGTAATGATCCATAATTAAAATAAACACATAATTTTCACTTCCATTATCTTTTAATAATACAACAATAGTGAGTTAAGACTTTAAAGAAGAAACACATGTTTACATCCTCTACATTTTACCATCAAATTGATTCAGTCAAAAGGAACATACAGGCTGGTCTTACAACATTGTTACAGGTGATCATAATGTCGAGACTTGAGTTTCAAATTTCTGATTACTGACTTTCCTGCATCCTGACATAGTCTTTCAAGAAAGAATTGCAATGCATCTAAGAATAGATTTTTCCCCTACCCCTCCTTTTCCTGGGGTTCTTTTATTTGTTATAGGAATTGGTGTTATAATTGTTATTATCTCCCCCTTTTTAAGAACAATAATAATAATCATAATAATAATGATACCTTCTTATTTTGCTTGCTTTTATCATGTCCTGCTTGTTTTTATATATGTAATACTTTATTATCTTATGTGATACTTTATGTTTGTCATGTATGATGTATCTTAAGCACATTGAGCTTACGCTTGGTGTATGAAATGTGCTATATAAATAAAGTTGACTTGACTTGACTTAACTACACTGTTGAATTTGGAGGTAGATCTGAGCCATTTCAGTCACATCAACACTGTTTGGGATTCCCAAATTCATTTCTTGAGAGTGAGTTGGCCATTGGCGACTGAGATTTGAATTTAAAGTGGCTTATGTTTGCTATCAGACATTCCTACTACTAAAAATATACCATGCAGGATTTTCCTAAAAACACTGTGTAGACTCATACAGATGTAATCCCTCTCAATCATCCTTATGGCCCCCCTCAATGTGTGGTGGCATATTTTTTACAGAAGCTATGCCCTCTGCCTGATTTTCTTATTGAATGTTTATGTGCATGCACCCCAACAGCGCTCAGGTGAGGTCATGACTTTATAAAAAGGTAGCGACCAGGTGCCAGAAAATAAGTGGCAGGTATCCAGTGCTGAAAAAATTCAAATGTAGCTAGGTGAAATGCCAAACACCAGTGAATCTGTTTTTTTTTTAAGATTATTTTTTGGGCTTTCATTACCTTTATTATAGTGCAGCTAGAGACTGACAGGAGAGGGGAGAGAGAGAACAGGGGTGACACGCAACAAAGGGCCGCAGGTTGGAATCTAACGCGTGTTGCTGCAGAGGACTCTACATAGGGCGGACAGTGCTCGCTGAGCTAGAGGCTGTCGCAGGGTTGCGCTTTACTTTTACTGGCGAGCATGTTCACCAACAGTAACCTACAATCATGCATAATATACTTTTAATATTAACAGAGCAATACAGTATGTAGTCCTAAAAATCTCTGAGTATTTGGTTTGTAACTTCTCTCACTAGACGTCTTTCTAACAGGATTTTTGATTTAAGCAGAATTTAGTCTTCATATAAATCTCCTCCTGCACTCTCATCTACCTGCTGAATCTTCTTTGAGAAGTTCTTATTGGACTTTTCCAGTGTCACCTCAAACCGGTTGGTGCCTAAAGAGAAAAGAGACATTAAACGTTAATTTTAAGAAGGCAACGTTATGTTGAGGAGGTCTGCAAATACACAAGGAATCATCACATATCTCCTTGGCTCTTCCTACCTGCATCCTTCTTTATTCTATAGAGAAGAAGATGCCCTGGCTTTGTTCCCACAAGCAGCCAGTCCTCTGTGGGAAGACAAAACTCAAGAGTCAGTGGTGACACAATCCATCACTTCACCTGAGACTGCAGAGGCACCACTTCAATGTCAAACAATAAAGGAGTAGTAATAGGATACAGAAAGTGTCAACGACTTACCCCAGGCCGCGAGGCAGTCAATCTGCAGAGGAAGCTTCTCCAAAATAGGCACTGGCTCGTACGCGTCATGCATCTTGAAGCGGTGTTAGTGATTCAATTACAGTCCGCTCTGATGGATCGATCCCACACGGAGGTGACGCCTGCCCTGCCGGGACAACAGCTGACTGACCGGCCGCTGATTAGTCTGTCAGGGTGGTACGCCTCTATGGGTCGCCATCAACCGAAGGAGCAGTTCAGTGCTTGAAGAGGAAATGAGGAAGGATGTTTTGGAGCTCTGTAATGCAATGCAGTCTGACTTGTTAGCCAGCTATACCTGCGACCAAAACAACAGCTGATCGTTAGCCTGTTAGCTTAGAAGTTAGCAAGCAGCGGCTACTGCTCCTAAACATCGTCCCCTGTCACTGTGTACCGGCTGAAACCTGAACAGAGACACTCAGTGACTCTGACGACAACAACAAACGCGACCTTTAGTAATCTTAGTACAAGTAGGAAGCGCTGTGTTAGCGGCAGCAGTTAGTTTTCGTTAGCCTCTTGTCACTTCCTCAGTTGTGTGTTGACGACGGCTGCGCGAGCGACTGAGGTTTGACAGGCACGTGACAGGAGTCAGTGCGCTCACGAGGAGCGCATTAAAGGGGCAGTGACACAATTTGTACTCAGCTAAAGCTTTATTTCTCTAATTCTTTATTTTTATATTTATACATCTATGTGTGCAATAGTACGGCGCAGTTCTCGCAAGATTTTATTAACGGAGCTTTGTAAACAAAACACTTTATCTGTGAATTTTTTTCCCGGATTATTTGGATAATAAGGATAAAAATGCTCTACATTCTTTCATTAATCTTAACACATATCTATCTATCTATCTATCTATCTATCTATCTATCTATCTATCTATCTATCTATCTATCTATCTATCTATCTATCTTTTTACATCTATGTATTGAAAATGTTACAGGAATATTTCTTAAATCAGTTAATAAAATACATATAATTTTTTACACTAAGGCAAAAGTTTCAATTGGTGCAGTTCTCGCGAGACGTTATTCACGGGGCTTTATAAATCTATCTTTTTACATCCATGCACTGAAATGGTTACAGGAATATACTTTTAATTAACTAATTAAATACACATTTTTTTTTTTTTTTTACAATAAAGCAAAATTATAAGTTTTAATCGGTGCAGTTCTCGCGAGACGTTATTCATAGAGCTTTATAAACAGAAGACTATCAGTGGAGTTTTTGGGGAAATTATTGGATAATTGGACAAAATCTGCTCCACATTCTTGTATCTATCTATCTATCTATCTATCTATCTTTCTATATTAATTTAATATATTTTTTACAATAAATAATAAATAATAAATTCTAACTTTCAGTCAAAGAAACAAAGTGAACATTTTGTACAACTGTTTCATTATTTTTGGTGTAACAATATATTGTCAGATATTAAGATATAAATTGCTTATTATACTTATTCTGTCAGTTTTTAAAATTTGTTCAATCTTAAAAAAAGTATTAAGAGCATAAAAGAAGGCCCGAATATTTATTTATTTTTCAACAATTTAATGTCGCTGTTCATTTTTTGTAATGGTAATGCTCTTTGAGTGTACACATTTACTGACAAACACTGTTGTAAAGTAAAGGCTTAAATTAAAGGTAGAGGAGAAGCAGGAATAGAATGATGTCATCATTTATAACATTATAAACCATCCTCTACAAAACTAAAACTTCATGATGTGAATCAACTCGAAGCACTAATAGAGCTCTCTAAAAGTTTCATAATTGTTCTGTTGCTATGGGAACAGCTTTGGCCTGTTCATTTCCTGTCACCTGTTTGTGTATGTGTATATGTGTGTACTTAAATTTTTATGTGTGTCCTTTATACCTGTGAAGCTCTCTGTCACTGTATGTTTGAAAAAGCTAATTAATTAACAAACACTGCAACAGGAAATACAAAGGGGCCCATTCTAGGATGTTTATGTTTGCAAGTCAGTAAAGGTCTATGCAACAGTTCCTCTGTAATGTTGTACTGTATATATGAAATTGTACTTTGCTTCGAGTTTTAGCACTGCACTACACATCTGATGATCATTACATTCTTGTAACTAAAAGATCATGTTAAAATCATTTCTTGTTGATGTGTTCAAAGAAGTCTTTTAAACTGTGTGCCCTGTTTTCTTTTCCTTTTTTGTGTTTTTCTTTTGCTTTTTAGTTTGTTTTGTGCTTTGTTATATTTTAGGTAGCTTTGTAAAACATCTTGGCCAAGGGACTACAGATGAAAAATGGCCTTTTGGCTAAATCTGGCATTTTTATACCTTCTGTATTTATTAATTTGCTCTGTCCCTTCTTAACTAAACTAAACAAAACTCAACGAAACTTAACTAAACTCAAAAGGCATCTACATAATACACACATTTGTCCTACATACATACGCATAAAAACTGACATCGTAACCGTGTTTCAATATAAATTTTATTTGCAGGACATACGCAAAAAGCCATACAATATCATCAGCTTCACATTACAATACAGACTCACATCCAGAATTTGGGCTTTCGTGTCTCTCTAAAATAAAACATCTCCAACAAGACTTGGACAAATATTAAAAAAAACGCAAACATAAATTAAGGAATTTAGAATATCCACACATACTGCAGTAGATTGCACAAGGACGGGGATATAATTCTGCCACCTAAGGCAAGATTATTCGCAGTGTGAATGGGATAAGCTGAAAGGAATCTGTAACTGCGGTGAAATGAAAATCTTTCATTTAGCATGTACAGTATTTTATTATATTCTTTTAAACTACATGTGCTACTGATTTGGGTGAGGACTTTAACAAAACTCTGGCCAAGTTAGTGGACGGGGAGTGAGAAAGGATTACATACATACAGTATATCACATGTGCACTTAAAATTAGGCCCACACCACATACATGAGGCTTATCAAACGGTTCTGTGTTCAGCAGCTAAAACAAAGTTTTCACTTTGGTTACATGATGTGGACCTAAATCACTGCTGCTTATGTGAGAAGCTACAAAATGTTACTGTTTATAGAGATGAAAATAAATATCCTTACTTTTAGAGTCATGACTATTTTTGCTTAAAAACTGTTTAGTTTAATAAGGGTCATACATTTTCCCCACTCTCTGAGGACCGAGCTGTCTTTCATCTGTCACTAAAAGCTTGAAAATCAGCGACATAAGAGTCTTATTTTCAGTTGTTTGAAGTGTTCTGTGTGAAGATGATATCTCAGAGAAGTGATCTTGTGTAACGCTGAGTGTGAACACTTCTGACGACACTGTGTTGATGGTAGTATACACTTGGCTTTGAAAGAGTTTAATGACCAACAGGGTCACTATTACATTCTCTCAGCTCAGAAACAGTGTGTTCCAGTTAACACAAATGTTACACGTTTTACCCTGACAACTGTGATATGCTTCAAGTATCAATATTCACTGATGTAGCTGTGTTTACATGGAGTAACAGTAACTTATTTAATTCTATATTTAGGATAACTCAGTTAGCCAGACAACATAGTGTTACTTATGTGTTCATAATAAAACAAACATTTATAACCTGTTGGTGCAGCTTCAAGAAATCATCTTCACAGATTAGAGTGAAAGCATTAAAACATTGTTTTTAGTCATCTGGCTAAATGGTTAATCGTACCATACAGTTGCTTGCTAATTTAAATATTAAATATACGTCATCATGTGACCTATTAAATATGTAATGCAATAAAAACACCTGCTGAAAACAGCATTTTTTATACATTTAGGTTATGGCAAAGATTATCTCTGAGGATAACCTCGAGTTCAAGTGTCCTGATGGTGTGTTGGCTTTAATATTATCTTATTATGCACAATAACTTTTTTTTTTGAGCATGTATTTCCCCCTTCATTCATACATTCATTCAATTTCTTAGCTGAAACAACCACCAAATAATACTCATAATTCATACCTTGGCAGATTTGAAATCAGTCCTCATAAAGTTCTACACATTTTTGTAGTTGGGTCGCTTTTGCAATGTGAAGTGGGCGGAGAAACTTCTCTCCAATCTTAAATATTGTATTAGTCTAAAACCATAAAACATGATTTTGATAAATATTCTATTTCCCACAAGGGTGTTGTGTTAAATGCCCACTCTCTGCTTCATTTTGGCCAAGTTTGTGACATTGAACAAACATCTTTGAAACAAATAAAATATTTATCAAAGTGTTCTGCTGTGTAATTGCTCCAGTTTCATCCCCCTCCCAGAACGCTGATCTCAACATTAACAGCATCCAACTGCGGATTGCACCGCACTTCCTTAATATAAACACATTATTTGTGCTTCTTTGAGCTTAGCGTACCTTACTGAGCCTACAATACCTGTGAAATAAAGTAAAAAATGTAAAGTGTCTGGAGAGAACAGTTGGCTTTGCCCACATTTTTTTGGTACTCAGATCACTCAGAACGCATTCATTGCTGCCTCAGTGACATTGCTTTCTTTTCATTCTCACATCATCTTGCATTTTCCTCTACTCCATTTTGGATCTCTCCATCTTGGTTTTGAGGATTTCCTGGAAAAACAGAGAAGACAGATTAACGCATAAACAGTAATGTGATTATGGAATGACACAGGCACAGTGAAGGTCATTACCAGGAGCATTTTAAATAGACAGAAATGTGATTTGAAATCATGGGACTAGCAGGGAGATAGTGAAAGGATACTTTACCTCTTCCTCATCTAGTATTACAGGGAGAGCTCTGTATAGAGAGAGAAAGCAGAGAAGGAGGCGGTGAATGCATTCATACAGCCAAGGTTTGACTCTGTGCATCTGAAGTGTTACTATTTCAGTATAACAGTATACGTTTCTAGTCTGAGCTGTCCTTGATCATGACCTGTAAGCTGCATTAATACACTTACATAAACTGAGACAATATGGCACACTAAGAAGGATTATACCGTTATAAGCCGATACCTTATTCTCACAAATTCCAGGTAGTGTAACACTGGATGTTCTTAGCAAAACACTATAATGTGAGACCAGTCAGGAGGACTTTAAAGGCAGCTTTGAGCTGACAGAGACTCTATAGACCTGGTATTAACATGCATCTTGGGTGATCCGATCACGATTGGACAGTGGTGATACAAGTGTAAACAACTATCAAAATGCATTGTGGTCTGATCACTGAAACCACTTGTGGCGGTGGTCTGACAGGCATTTGACAACATACTTTTTATAATGTTAACGCTCACATTCGAATCTTATGATGACCTATCCCCAACAACATCTGGGATCTCAGCATTCGTCGCATTTATTCCTCGTTCATTTGCATCCGCCAGATTTACATGTATTTTACTTACACATCAGCAACAGTTGTAGGGATGTTCTCCTCAACCCACTTTAGGTCTTCATCCTGGCAACAGCAGAGTTAAAAAATACAAAATGATTAATGATTTGTGAGAGAACAATGAAGGGATAAGAGAGAGATGCTGATGGACGACAGCAAACCCACCTCTTTACTCAACAGTTTCTGGGAGCCATTAGAGTCAGGCTTGGAGCCTCTCATCTTCATTCCCTCTGAAGAAATAAAACAAAAAACAAGCCAGCTGAAATCACACAGAAAACCCATGTCCAATTATATAATTATAACATAGCTAGGTTATTACATTTTCCATTTAAACCATTAAATGATTATAAGATGAAAACTTCTAAACAAATCTGTTCTTCACGTATCAGCTTGAACAGATTTAGATCATGGCCTCAGTAGCATCGCGTTATACAACACTAAGCTCCAGTTGACAGGATCGTCTTTACAGGATCTGAGCAGACCGAGATTATTTGCAGATGAGTGGGTTTGTCACACAGTACAAAAATGCATAGAGGCTTTGCAGTTGCAACACAAATCTACTGGAAAAAAACACCGGCTGGCACCGTCACAGAGGTCCAGAACCAGAACCAGAACCAGAACAGAAAATAATGGTTGAATATGGAGCAATTAGGACGCCAGCAGAAAAGATTGGAAAATAAGTGTTTCCACATTTAGTGTGTTGATGTGACAAACATCCCTGCAGCCCTCGTGGCTCTGGGATCTACACTACACTGTTTAAGGCTTTAGATCAAAGGCATCTGGTCACTTCACCTGAAACAAAACCGGACTTTTGGCCTAAAATCAAATTTAGACTGGCAGCTAAAAACTATTAACACACAAGTATTAGCTCCAGTAAAGATAGCTATTAGGTCTAACATCCATAGCTTCTAATGAGGTTTTTGAGTGAAGCGTCTGAGGGTCGTTCATCATATTTGATGACGTCAACACCCTAAAAACAAAGAAAAATCCTTGAACATAAACTCGATTTGAATAAAGTGAATTACTAGATTAAATTAGTTAGTCTGTCTTTAATTAAATCAACTTTTTTAACAATTAAATTGAATTTATGATGCTGTTACACCACCCCGATAACACAGGCCCGTGTCTCCATTTGTGTGCGGTAAGTAGGAGAGCAAACCATTTGCTGACCACAGTGAAAATGTGTTAATGCCCACAAATATGGAGTGAAGCAGAATCCATACATCTGCTTATCCGAGGCTGGGTTGGGGGGCAGCAGGTCCCTCTCCCCGGCAATACTTTCCAGCTCCTCCTGGGGGACCTCAAGGCGTTCCCAGGCCAGATGAGACATGTAATCCCTCCAGCATGTCCTGGTTCTACCCCAGGGCCTCCTGCCAGTAAGGACATGCCTGGAACACCTCTAACAGGAGGCATCCTGATCAGATGCCCGAACCACCTCAACTGACCCCTTTTTGACAAGAGGCAGCAGCGGCTCCACTCCGAGCTCCCTTCGGATGTCCAAGCTCCTCACCCTATCTCTAAGGCTGAGCCCAGCAACCCCACTTGAAGCAGAATATCTTGTTAAATAAAAACATGCTGTGTATTTTGCAAATGATTGCATCTATCTTTGTTCAAAACATTTTGACTTTTGGACTTCACAACACTCTGGAGTTATTGGCAATGACTGGCTTACACACATCGGAAAAGATCCTATGCAGCCACCACTGGAAACTAATTCTACAAATAGTAAAATACTAATAATATTAGGGTAGCCTAATCTGCAGCAATATTGGGTTGAAAACAGAATAAGTAGATATGCAAAAAAAACCTGCATAGCTTTCAAATGTTGATTTAGAATTCAAATTCAATGTTATGAACGCAGCTTTGAAGCTTCAAACAGTTCCTCATAGCCCTACTAGCTTCTACTGAATACTTTAGCTAGAGTGTATATCACATATGTTCACAAGAAGACGATAATGCTCAGCTGGCTGGATTGTGTTGCTTCATAGCAAACACACACAATGAATGACATCAAACAAATGCTACATCAATCATGACTGTCACAGACAAAAGGATCATGCTTCGGTTCAAAAACAGCACGGGAATGTGGCGTCATGTTAGTCGAGTGGGTAAGGAACATACAGGAACATACAACCACATGAATGCCTCACACCCCCTTTTCTCTCCCCATTTCCTGTCTCTTTGACACTCTTGGTTAGTGAAGGACAAATAGCAGGAGAAAACAAAATGAAGCATGTCTGTTCGAACTGTACAGGGGAGGCCAAGTTGTACAGCTCAGTCTTATAATGTGTTCGTGCGCTCCCAGCAACTGGCCCATGCCTGTGTTTCATTAGTCGTTCAACATGCCCTCGTTGACTTCCACTCAGCACTTGCTCTGGGGGAAATCCCAGCCACCATCGCAAGTGTCGTTCCATTTCTCTGAAAAACTGAAGTGAACTTGGAAGTCAGTAAATTCATTCTCTGACATGCTTTTTGGTTTCAGATTTTGTCATATATCTTACAGGTCTGTAAAGTAAGGTTTACATCACTGTATTTGACTGAAAAATGCCACATAACTAAGTGCAGTAGTACAGTGCTGAGCCTACAACTGGCAGTCGATCCATGATAGTTTGAGCTGAGAGTGAATGAGAGCAAGTGTGTTGCATTTAAATCCCACGCTTCTTCCCCGCCCACTTGCCCTCTGCTCTCTGAGTGGCCTACATGCAGTGTATGTTTTCATACAGTTCCAAGGACTCAGGCAGGGATGTTGGTTTCGGATGATTTTGCTGTTGAAAAGCCAACACCCATTAACTGACAACTAACCGGTTAATTTTTAATAAAAACAAGAAAAGACGTGAAACAGAAGAGGCCTTTCCTTTTGGTCCATTGCTCCTTTGACTCGGCGAGTTTTAGCTCTGCATTTCAAAGTGCTCCCCAGTTGGAGGTGGTGACATTTTTATGTTTTGCGATATAAATGTTTTGGCTTTTATTTTATTTTCTGTTGGCTTTGCTGACACACAGCCAGTCAGATGCATTAACATGTGGAGACCACCTGGACGACGCGTCCCTCCTTACCCCCACTGTACAGGAGTAAAGCTAAAATATCCCAGCTACAGCTGCTGCCAATTTGCTCTAGTGACGTCATTCGGGGCCAGAGTCTGCGCAGTAGCAACCTCCCCAGTATCAAGGTTGCCTCCTACACACCTGCCCAACCAATTGTGAGCAGCGCCACTGAATACGAGCCCACCGATTGGTTCTCACATAGTTGTCAATCATATTGTAAAATCCCTGTTTAACTAATTATAGCCAAGCATATCAGAAAAACGAACCCTTGAACATACAACAGTGTGATTAAAAGCTGTCATGTCGTCCATCTCTGTATACAGTCTATGGTGGAAACATGCGCGCTGGTTTCTTGGCCTCTCTGCATTGCGCACTACCTGGGTATGGAGGGAGCTAACGTTAGCTAGCTGCCTGCACCGCTTATTCTGTATTACATTAACACCATACTGGTGGCAGAATGTGTTGCTGTGAAAACATTGTGCCCACCCTCCGGTCTCCCCTCAGGTCACCCTGGTGAGTAAGTGGCTTCAATTTAAACTGCAAAACCCTTTTAGCATTGTTTACTAAGTTAGCACCACTAACTGTGCTGACACTGCTAACGGTAGTTAGCAATGCTAAAGGGGTTTTACAGCTAAAAACTGAGCTGCTTAACCACTGATGCGAGCTGGGGGGAGATCAGAGGGTGGGCACAATGTTTCCAAAGCAACACTGTTGAGTTGGGGTGGTGTTACTAGCAGGAATGGCCAAATGCTAGCTAGCTTCTACCAGTCCCCGGTCAGCGCGTAAGGTAGCAAATCAATGGACTGACATGTGTAACCGGTCAAAAATATTCACTCATTTAAAAATTGACATTTGAGGGGAAGTGATTAAGTGGAAGTTGAACTACAAATGAAATGCAGTACAAGAGTTGAAGCCCTAAATATGGCTGCCAGGGAGGACGTTAGCGGGCACAATATTTCTCCAGTTGTCAGGGTATCTGAACTGTACAAACGCAACGATCTGCTTCATCTAGGCCTGTTTGTATTCCAAACACTGAGTGATACAGGCAGCGATTAATAAATAACTCTTGGTTGGTCTCACAGTGGAGCACAGGAGAAGTCTTACCAAAAGCTTCATTCAGCATTGGCTCCTTGGCCTCTTCCTCATCATCATCCTCATCAATCAGCGGAGAGTGAGAGAACCTGAAAGAAAACAAAACCAAAAATGACATACAACTTCTGGCAACTTAAACTGACAGCAATGGCTCTGGGCTCCAGTCTGACTCTGACCTCTGGCTGTTAGCAGAGGGCCGCAGCAGCACCATGATAACCAGCAGTATGGTGGAGAACAGGAGGCGCCAGAAGGCATCGTCTACCCACAAGTCCCTCCAACCCTGTGGAAGGGATAAAAATAGAAAAGAGTGAACACGGAGATGATGTTATCAGGTTGGAAGGCGAGTTCACTTTTCATCTCTGTATAAACAAGAAACGGAAACCTCATGAAGGGAACAGGACCGGTACACACAACACAACAATCAATCAATAGCAGACAACAAACTGACCGTCTGGCAGTCCACCAGCTTGAAGACTTTGGTGGTCCAGATGATGAATATGATGGAAGCTGTGGACACAAAGTAAACACCGCTCTCATTTTGATGTCTGTAAACAATATGTAAATGATGGAAACCAGCACATGAAACATCCTACCAGCGGAAACGAAATTAGAAAAGGTTATTTGAGCCAAAGGGCAGGCAAACATACAACTGCATTTACATAATTTAATACACACAGAGCATTCATTAACACAGTACTGGACATATGAGCTAAAGAAATAGTTCAGGGTTTTCTCGCATAGAGAATTGCAAGGCGGCTGTCTGCGGCAAGTTTCATGCCAGGCCAGATTCAAACCATGGCTGCTGCAGTAAAGACTTATCCTCAATGGTGCACTCTACCCAGTGAGCTACCTGGCACCCTTACTTCACTATTCTTTAACAAGTCTTATTGGATATCTGTCATTTTGTATATGCAGTTGCTGCATTACATCGACACGGTGAGACTGAATTGTGCACTAGGAAGGGCGTTGCCAAAACTGCCACAGGAAGAAAAGAGCTGTCTGTTTTTACCCTAGTAAAGCGGGGGACCACGGACCGCCCTATAAACATGATGTACTTTCAAAATGAAAAGGCACAACAGCATTTCTACTGGTAAAATCTTTGAAGAAACCAAACTCCTTTTCCCTGCTGTTTAATGTTTTAATATAGTTTTATATCGCCAGCTGATGATTAAAAATGCTGCTGCATATGGCAGTCGATGTTTGTAAATGCAGCTTCATGCACCTGCACGTGTGCCTGATCGCCGTCTTGTACTGAGACTAAAACATGTAAGGAAAAACTGTCTTATTTTTCCCACTTTATCAAATACGAAAGTTCAGACGGTCATAAAACTCCACATTAGTTCATTACAATACATTTGTGAACATAACTGCCACATATACTGATAAAAGCAACTAATTTTAACTAGGAAGTAAAAAAGGCTGATCAAAAAAACTACAGAAAATAATAATAATAATAACAATAATGAACTTCATTGTATAGAACTTTTCAAAACGCAGTTACAAATAAAATAGTATACACCATCAAGATAAAAACAGCAGTAAAAACATTAAACATAGGCTGAGATCATATAAATCGGAGTGTGTAATAAGAATAAATAAATAATAAAACTGATTTAAAAAAAGGATAGAAACTGGACACAATGGATTTACTGTAAAAAAGCGTTGCTGTAAAAGCGTGGAGGAGTGTTTTAGACGAAGACACTGAGTTTGCCAACTTGAAAAAGGATAGGTTGTCCTACAGAAGTTTCTTGTCCACATGTGTGAGGGGATAACTTAAAATAAAATTATTTAATAAATTATTTTTTAAATGCTTCAATTCTGTATTTGCAAGTCATGTTCTCAGTCTCAAACATAGCTTACCCAGATCATGTGATATGCTGCTACAGTAGTCTACACTTTAAGGAACAAATATTACTGGGACCACTGTGGAAAACTGCAGATGAATATTTAATATCGTTGCGGATGAACATTGAATATCTGGGGATTAACATTATTGATACTACTGACTACTCATGTATCAGTGTGTCCACAATTTATTAATAATGGTAATTTTCTTCAACCATATCATTATTAGAACTCCTAAAATATGTTGCTTGTAAAGTTTCTGCTTTAGTTGAAGGCAGAGTGCACATGTACAAGTGTGCACGAGATCAGGATGGTGCCACCTCTGCCTCATTTTGAGCCGTGAAAAACCCTGTATTTCATATGCTTATTCACTTTCTTGTTGAGTGTTAGACGAGGAGATCAATACCACTCTTATGTCTGTACAGCAGGAGCCAGCAGTCAGTTAGCTTAGTTTAGCATAGTGTATGGAAACAGGAGGCAACAGCTGGCTCTGTTTAAGGTAACAGTCCAACTACCAGCACCTCTAAAGCTCACTAATTAATCTGTTATATCTCCTTGTTTTATTCATACAGAAACATAAAAACTAAAATGAGTATTACTTCAGTTTCATTATCTCATACAGCTCCCTCTAGAGCCATAAAAGACTTCACACAACTTTCTTTGCATAAGCAGTTATACTTCCTAACACCAGTAAACAGACTATAATGTGACATTGTTAAAAAAGTGTAAAGTCGGTGGATTTCTGCCTAAATTAATCATAATGAAGCAGCTGTGTCTGAACTACTGCACATTTCTAGTAAGAGGCAATCCCTCTGAGATCAGTTTCTACTCACCGACAACAGAGAAGATGAGAGTGTTCGTGAAGTGCTGATACAAAGAGAGCTTCACCACATTTCTGCGGAGCTTCAGGAGACGAGTGGTTTGGGAGAGACTGATGAAAATGTAGATGCAAATTAAGGAGAACACACTGTATATAAATTCAAGTAACCACAATTAAAAGTCCATATCTGCCTCTGAAAATCCTTGATTACTCATGAGCAGTCATTTCAGCTGGCTGAGTAAAGGATATCCACCACATGACACAGGAGTCAATAAGGGAGAGGCTGAGATTAGCCACCAGGGCGACGGTCCCGTAGAAACCCTGGAAACAGAGGACAAATGAGACAAAACATGAGCGCAGAGGTCAGCAGAGTGCACAGAGTGCACAGAGTGTGTGTAAATACGCCAGGGAGAGAAGAATTACTTATGTCCTAATCATAACAGTAACTTTTCAAACATAAGATAAGCTTGAGTTAAGATCTGGAGAAGATTTAAAGAGGACCCATTATGCTCATTTTCAGTTTCAAACTTGTATTTTAGGTTTCACCTAGAACATGTTTGCGTACTTCAGTGTTCAAAAAATACTTTATTTTCCTCATACTGTCTGTGCTGGAACGCCTGTATTCACCCTCCGTCACATCATTTTAGCGCCTGTCTCTTAAAGGTCTCCCACATACTAACAGGCCATAGACACGCTGTGTCTTTAACTACCTGGAAAACATGAGGTTGGGTGCTGGGTGCTACTCTTACACTTTTTTCTGCCAGCTTTCAAGAGCACTGCTGCAGGTTGTGTCTGAGGTTGCTAAGTGACTTAAACAAGCATGGTACTATAGCCCGTTTACCTGCACTAAAATGATCAACTTCTCCTCCATATTTACCACTGACTGATATTTATGGAGGAAGGGCAAGATATCTGCCAGCTGTGACTGGTTGTTCCTTATCACATGACATGTGGTGCACGCTGCTGCATTCCAAAAGTTGAACTCTGGTCATCTCAGGGCAGCTGCAGCACCCTGAAAAATAAATGCCAGGGAAGGTGTGTGCACTGCAATGGCATCGCTCTGGTGTTTGAGCATGTCTACATTAAAAACAATGACTTTGAGGGCGCAAAAAAGCGGCATGTTTACGGCCCGGAAGCCAACCATAAGTCGTTAGTCAATGTCGGTCCTCAGTGAGCGTCTGTCGCCCTAGTTTTGGCAGTGTGTCCCTCTACGTTGGCACTAGTCAGCCCTTGTCGCACCTTGTTAGCTTTGTGTCAACCAATTTATCATGTTGAAATGGTGTTGGACCTGGCAGAGCCCGTCAGTGAGAGAAATCACTCTGATTGGCAGTTGAGCTCAGTGCACAAGAAGAGACATGAAAGTGCGGAAAGTGAATGAACAACTAAAGTCAACATGGCATAAGTAAGATTTGTTTTTAGCCACTGAGCTCTTTAGCAGAAATGGTTCATAACCGTTTGTGTTATAATTCGTTAGCACACGGAAAAAAATCTCTTCTTTCAACATCAGGTTGTGCTGACTGGCTAAGTGGCATCTTGAATCCATCCTTTTGGTGCTCTGGTTCCCCTTTTTAATATAGACTACTGCCACCTGCTGGTCTGGAGAGTTATTTCCTCTCAGCAGCTTGTTGGCCACTGGCTGTAGTCTGTGCAGTGTGTTCAAGTGCAACTTGACACACACAGGCAACATGAGGTGATGCAAAAGTCGTTCTTCGTCGCCACTAGTTCCTTATTGTCCATTTGGTGTTTCTGGGCCTTACACCCCTCTGCCAAAAAAAGCCAGTGTGCTCTGATTGGTCAGTGTTTCCAGGTCTTCTGCATCTTAGCGTTTCTGCACCCTCATTGCAGACGAGGAATGACTGTAACAGAGAATAGTGGCACTTTCTACTGTGACGAATCACCATTAGGAGCTTCTAAACACAACCAGACCTGTTACAGCAGGACTATGATCCGAAATCTGGAGGATATTAACAACATCAGCTACTAATATTACAGGTTTCCCTGACGTTAGTGCGCAGCTTCCTGTAGCACAGTATTTAACGTAAACACTTGCAGTCGCGTGCCTGGAGCAGATGATCATATAAAGAAATCCATCAAGATCGGACGTTAGCTTGTCTCGAAAGAGGGAAAAAAAATCGGACACTGAGGTTTTTGCTCACAGGAATTACTTATGCATATGTTTACTTCAATACTTGAAACTACGGCCACATTTCATATGAACATCTATCATTGTTATATCATACATAAAGAATGATAGAAAATAAAGGAGAGTATAACGGGTCCCCTTTAAGGATCCTCTGCCTCCACACATCACACATCTGCTCACCAAACTACACAGCCTCGCTCCATTCTTCTAACTGTCGTTCTAATCTTATGTTTGTTTGTGTAATGTTGTGTTTCCATGACTTTCTGAACTTGCTGCAGTGTCTTTGGCTGCTTTTGAATTTCACTCTCGATCAAATACGTCATTCCCTATTATCATCACTTGCCTGCCTCCCAGAGACCGAATCCTTGCGCAACCTTCTCTCTCTGCTCAAATCAGTTTTATTTATACAGAGTGCCTTGAAAGCTGCACCAGGCAAGATTTTCTATGTAAGAATACACCACCACTATCAGCTTCAATCAGCCTGTGGAGGCTGCAGCAGCTAATGTCCCATCTGCAATAGTTGAAATGCAGCGGCTTCATTATTTTTTCCTGGATGAATTTCATCCACAGCCACAGAAAATGATGAATTAAGGGTTAGAAGTGAAATAGGAATGGTCTCCTGAACAGCAGCGGGAGTGAGCTAGACTCGGCGTTTAATCTTTTTTCCTATCTCATCCCCATTTGGTATATTTTGGGATATAGTAAATCTTCTTTGGGTGGTTTGGTTGGTGTAGATTAGTGTGTCCTCTGCAGTGTGTTGATGCCACTTAACAGGATCCCTGTTTCCAAAAAGTTGCCTCTTGCAGCACTCTGCACAGTTGCTGCCTCTAAAGCTACAGAATGTAATTCTTATAAAGATTTTTTTTATATATGTGCTAAAACTGTAACTATATCCTAAGAGTAGTGCATGAGACAAATAATCTGTGAGAAATCATGTTCCTCTGGCTCCTCCTAGTGCCCCTAATGACAAGAGTTCACCACGCCTGAACAAAAACAACCAATCAGAGCCAGGAGGAGTCTCTAATGTAATAGTCATAGCCCTTTTCACACACAGAGATCCCTCTATAGGGCTGCTACGAAGACCCTTCATTACGCCAGCTTTGCTTTGTTATACAGAACCAAACTACGCAGGCATAATGCCACCCCAGGGTGTGATCTGATGATCCAGAGTTGCAGAAGCAAAAGAGGCAGGACGGGTATTGTGTAACATAACTGCATCAGCCTCTAATGTGACTGAGACACATCTGACAGCGCTTTCTGAACAATTAGAATGGCATTAACATGTCAGTAACAATCATTTACCGCCCCTGTTACACTGTGGTTGATCTCGTCCTCTGCTGGGGTGTTAGAGAACTCCAGGATCTCACTGTTTTCCTACTTTGCAGACATTTTCAGCTGCTGTTCTTCTTTGAGTTAGCTGCTAACTGCTTCTAGCTGCTTCTTAAATCTCTTGACAGCGGGTCACACGCATAACATGGCATCAAAATGTCACACCCGTCCTGTCCTGCCAGCTGTCCTCCTTACACAGTTGTTGTTTTGCAGTTACTACTGTACCTCCACTGCCGGCTTAAGGCAAGACAATCCTCTATCCCGATTCCTTGCTCATGTTTAATACAGAATGACTAGGCAGAATAATATAAGTTTTGAACATGTAGTGCAAAAGGGGCAAATCACCGCTTTTACACAGACCACGCAGCCAAAAACAGTGTACACAGCAAAGACAAGTAAACAGAAGACAAACGATGATGATAAGAAAGCTAAAATAGGAGTGTTAAACTAAGCCCTAGAGCTACAGGGCGTGAAAGGATGCAAAACCGATGCCAGTGTAGGCTTGGTTTAACTCCTTTTAGCTTGCTTTTTGTCTTCGGTTTTCTTTTGTTCAACTGTCTTTGCCATGTGCACTGTTGTTGGCAAAGTAGGGATGGGCAGGTTTTACACTGTTGGTGGCTGTAACCCACTCATTGTGTTTGCAAAGCTCCTCCCAGAGTTGGCTGGTATCACATGTAGTTGTCTAACAGATGAAAATATTAATGGGCAAAATGTCAGGTGGGAAATATGCAAAATTAATCAATGAATTAATGGCATATTAAATGGCCTAATATTATGTGACCTGTGGGAAATGTTGCCAAGATATAAACTTATATTATGCAGACCAGATTTTGGGATTTTAATAACCAAAGGATCTATTTATTCACTGAAACCATACAGATACACATCCACAGTGGTCACGGTCTTCCTGTTAGCGTTTTTGGTGTAGTTATGTTACGGCATCATACATCACACTCTCCAGCACAACCTTCAACACACCGCGGGTCTCCTCGTGGATTCAAATAGAGATAGCGTCACTCCACCATGGTGAGCCAGACGGTGGATAGCTGGCTTGGTGACATACGGTGCACTTGCCACACCGAGTCCTTGTCCCCCTTTTGCCTCTGCCACTAAATCTCTGATTAGTCACTCTGCTCAACAGACTGCTTCCTCATTTAGTGTATTTTCAAGCAATTTCATTTGAAGTGTTTTGTTGCTGTTTAAATGTAGGCTGTAATATGGTTATTTAAAACATGTGGCCAGTAGTTGTTCTATATGGCTGGAATTCTGGAATATTTGCAGCCGTATTGACAGTTAAAAAAAAGTTTAGTGTAAACCCTGGCGCCTCCTGAAACTGCTCGCTGAAGATGTTAAGCTTGACTCAGTGAGAGCAGAGGACAGGGGCAGTGCAGCAATGACTGTGGCTCCAATTGGTTGTTTTTGTTCAGGCATGTTGGACTCCTGCATATGCCAGTAGGAGCACTAAGAAGAGCCAGAAGAAAATGACTCTGTCGCAGATTATCTGTGTCATGTACTACCGTCAGGATAAAGTGACAGTTTCAATATGTATGACACAAAGTTATTTTTAAACAAGTTACCCACTGTAGCTTTAAATTGTATTCCTTGAAGATTAAATAAAATAAAACCTCGCTGTTGATGTGAATAGTTATAGTTATTACACACATGAGGGATTCACAGGAAACGATGCAGCATGTAAATCCAACATTACTGTTTTTAATTTGATCTCACGATTTACTGTTCACAGTTACCAAACATTGCCAACTGCTGCTGCTTCACAATAAACTGGCAAAACACAGAGCAGCCTTTATTGTGCAGCAGCCACAAAAAAGTGATGTATCTGTCAAAGAGGTTAGTGCTGACAGTACCCGATGAGTGGGGCTACAACCGGGATAATTCAGATGAATAGAGGACAGTTATGTTTATGTTTGTATGAGTTATCTGAAACTGTCACTGTTACCTAAATCTGTTATGCTAACTAGGCTAAAACCAATATTGAGAATGACAGCTGTTGGGTGGTGGAGCTTATAAATAGTTGATACTTACACCTGTCACTCTGAGCACACCTTCCACAGAGGAGAAGAGCAGGTAGAGAAGCCCGACAGCTACCAGACGGTGTACTGTGGTGCCCAACCTGGGCCTGGACAAGAGAGGAGGAAAACATATTTAATTATACTAAGAAATGGCTGAAATGGTATAAAAAGAAAAAAACCCAATAACAAACAGATAAACTTAAATGTTTAAGTACTGAGACATAAGGTGAGGCAAAAGTTGACTTCCTTAGTAAACTTACTTGACTATGCCGTAGCCAAGACTGACGATGAGGACAAGGATTCGGGCCAGAGATCTTTTGAGTGCGGAGAGCAGCTCAGCAAAAATCACAGCACCCTGAACTGTGAAGAGAAAAAAAAACACACACAAACAAAATGACGATTATATCAAACTGAAGTGAAGATAAAAGAGAATAAAACATTGTTCCACAGACAAGTGAATGTGTCAATTCAACCAACCGTGGTCTCCTTTGTAACGGATGCTCTGGTACTCTGAGTAAAACACAGCCTTCTCCAGCATGCCGAGGATGATGACAGCGCCGATCCAGAACTGGATCCGCAGCAGATCCCTCCAATAGCAGGCGCACCAGAAGAGCCAGAGAGCCCCGAACAGCACGTACACGATGCACATGACCATGAAGAACTGTGATGGACAGAGGAGACAAAGAAGTGTTTAAAATCACAGTTAAGCATGTTTATCGAGGCTGGGTTATAATTTCTTACAACCAATACTGTCACACTCAGGTTTATTTATTAATGTGAAACTATATTCAATGTTTAGCTTTAAGATTTATCCTTTTTTTTCTTCACTTACATCTTGACTGAATTTTCAAAGACATATAAACAGTGCAAACACATTGACACAAAAATAACACAATTAGTAGGTGTCATGACTCATATAAATGTTGCTTTTTTCCAGTTCTTTTTAATGTTTTGTCTCCAACTCTCAAAATGTACGTCAACTTTTCCATCACTAAAATTTCTTGGACAGTTTCCAGCCAGTGTTCCTGTTTTGGGGGGTTTACTTTGAGCCAGTGCCTGGTGGTAGCTTTTTTTACTTGCTGCAAGTAAAGTAGCAAGAGTCAAGTATGTATCTTTTCTCATTACAACACCTTTAATGTTTCTGAGATACATCACAAGGCAGGTATTTGGGATTTCATATCCCAAAACATTTAAACAGCCACATTAATATTTTCCCAGTATGACTTGATCTTTGTACAGTTCCAAAAAATATGCGACTGGTCGGCCTCCATGCTCCCACACAGCCTCTAACATCGTTGCTGTGGATAATTTATGTAATTTATTATTAACATGTTGCATCCTGTTCAGGCCACAAGACGGGGTTGAAAGCTTCAGACACAATAAGTCAGCTTGGTCTTGTGTTGAGATTTATTTGTTAAATATTCTGTGTGTTTCAATTTTAAAAATATAATAGCCAAAAAGTCTGTTTGCCCCAGACGGTAAATTTACATAGTCACTGAATTTATGTTTGTGGTTTGGTCGTAACCATGCACTTTGTGTTTAAGATTTTCTTTTTAATATTCAAAAACCCTCTCTTTAATAAAATATAGTATATACCATCATGAGAGGCCAGTCTGCTGGAGAAGAGTAGTCATGTGGTCCCTTCATCTCCACTTTCACTGGGGAAAGAAAAAAAAAGTAACATCAGCTGACACAGAAATGTCACTTCTTTAAATTCTCATCTATTTTTTATTCCATATTTTCAGCACCGATTTATTTATGAGAGATTGTAAAGCTTTTGGAGTAAAACAGTGTGTCTCACTTGTGAAAGCAAAGTTGGACTGCTCTGTCCCGAATTCGTCATCCTCAACTCCGCGGAACAAATACTGCACCTTCACTATGAACAGATACGGACTGTCCTCCCAGGCTTTGGCCACTGCACTGATGTCCTGCAACAAATGTTTGTGAGCAAAGAATCATAGCTATGTATTTATTTTAGGTTTTATTTTACCTTCTAAAACCGTAAATCAGAACATGTAAACACCAACAGCGCTTGCAACTGACCTCAATCTAAAAAGCAGCAGACAGAAGTAAAAGTTTCAAGGTCGGGGTTTAACATCAGCCCTGAAAGGTCATGGTAGGATTTTTCTTGAACTACTTCTGTGTTACTTTGCATTAAATTTGACTGATGGAGTGGCTATATAGCTTGAGCCACAGTGTAGCTATGGCTGTAGCTTTCGTTTGTTATGATTGCCCAGGCTGAGGCATATTAATCTCAACTGGGTGTATCTATGCAAGGGGTTGTGTGTGTGTGCAGCAAGGTGACATGGCTGTGCTGAGCAGGTGAAGCTTTTCCTGAACTCCTGTGGTGGTTTGATAAGACTTCTATTAAATCTGATAAAAGCAGGGGGATCAAATGCAGGCTTTACGGATCTTTCTCGCAGGGCTGGGTCTACCAGGGTGGCACAGGATGCAGCGGCCATCCCTAAAAGATGCCTTGCCACCACAGTTTTGGACAGTGTAGTTCACTAGTTGAAGATTTACAAGAGCAAAGCTCCAATGTCCGAGTGAATACAGAGATGACACTGATCCTGATGTGGTAAAGACAGAAGGTCAAAAGCAGATTTAGTGCCCATAAAATACGAGAAAAACAAACAGCTTTGCCACAGAGTGGTGCCAGGAACCACGAGAGCACACAGGGTTTTGTAACAGACCAAATTCATCCAGCTGCTGCTAGCCATCTCTGCAGTGGGCAGCAGCTCCGTTTTCTCCTGCCCACGGCTGCTCAGGGTCCCGTTTTTCACACACAACTGCTGCTGTTTTTTTTTTCCTGCCAGATGTGTCTGTAGGTTTGCCAACTTCCACTAGCAGAAATACGCGGATGGATAGTGGCAGGTTCTTTTGTTGAAGTGTATTTTCTATAGTAACAGTAATGTGTTTTTGACTGTGTGAGGGGCTGATTCAGCCTGACTAAAGCTATATCTATATGTTTATATAATACAGATAAACATCTAAATATTACAGCGCAACATACAAAATCACTTGTTCCAAGCCCTAAACAAAAAACCTACATAATTTAGTAATGCAGTGACAGTTCCTTCAAAGCTAGGCCTGCCTAAAAGCTTGCACTTTAAATACATTTTCAAACTGAAGCTCACAGACAAAGAACTTTCGCCAATTAATCAGCATTACATCAGCATAAACACTGGATATGTTGGATTGTTGGAAACACTAAATGTGTGGTGTCACATGTAAAACAACTGGTTAATTTTATCTTTGTATGTCTCTTCCTAGGAACTTAGATAAAATATTTAAAAATCTGTTCTGGCCACATTTAGGCTCAGTGATGGGCTCATGTTCAGTGAAAAATACAAGCACATGCATGTCTTTTTTTTAATTGAAAAAATGCCTAAAAGTTTGAAAATAAAATACAATATTGATTTCTAATGCCACCTTTGGTATTTATAATTAGTGCTTTGCTCATGTGCCTCAATAATGTCATGTTTTTCAGTTAAAATGTCTTCATTCAGGGGCTTTTCCAAGCTTATATTGATATATGTAATCATTTCTGATCTCTGCTACTTCTTAAGAAGAAGAAGAAGCTTTATTATCAATGTAGGGGGCACAATGAAATTTCGTTTGGCACTCTCTTGTAGCAGCTACAATGTCCCTGTCACAAAATATAATGCAATAAATACTATAAATAAGAATTAGAAAGTCTCAATGCTACCTTCTTGTGACCCCCATTTCTCTAGATCCTCCCCTGCTTTCTAGGCCGATATTAGCAGGAGCAGGAAAAAGCAGTCGCAGTACAGCTACTGTAGCTGTATCCAAAGCATCATAGAAACAACTACATCTGCACTCGTAGCCCTCGGACATGACCTCTGATAAAAACACACATTTAAAACATGATATATTAAAAGTAGTAACAATATGTCTTACCGGCTTGTCGGGCCAAATAAGGCTCTGATTCGATGGGTCGCTCTAAACAGGACAGAGAACATAGTGAGCAATGCTTCACAGAGTCGCAGTGTGAAATGAAGCCAGGGTTGCATTCACACACACATGCACGGATAAAGCTTTTAAATATTATGGTCAATATGTCCAATCCCTTTTCTAAACACTGCATATCAGCTCCATCTGTGACTCACCTTTGGGCTGGTGAGCGGCTGATATGGGTTGTAGTCTGTGTAATACGTCTAGGTAAGAGGACAGAGTAAAGACAAATGTTTACAGTGTATGTAGGAAAACCATTGAGATGTTTAGATGATGAAAAACATAACATTTTTATGATGTTACCTGACATTAGACAACTGCTGCACTTACAAACACTGGGGTAAACACATACTGTAATGCTGGTTATGTGCTATGTATTGATTGTAACACAGCACCTTTGTCTTTGCGACAAACCTTGGGTAAGAAGAGCGATGAGCAGTTGTCGAAGTACATGTAGCCCTGACTGTAGAAGCCGCTCCAGCCGTCCTTCAACATGTGGTCCATACCAAACATGTTATTCGCTTTGTTGTCCTACAAAAGGACAGAGCGGGGGAATTAAATACACGATGCAGTCAGTTAATTCTTTAAAACTATTCCAGTGTTGCAACAGTAAACTAAAATCAATGGTCGGCAGTGCTGATTGAGGATTAAACAGGCAAAACACTTCATTTACAATCCAACAGTGGGTGAATGACAAAAGTGTTGTTTGACTACAGGTGGCGGTTAAGTTTCACACTGATATAAAAATAACAAGGTGATTCTTCTACCAGTTTTAGAAACATGTTTTGAGTCTGACAGAAGAAGACACTAAACTTTCAAGCACATCTGCTTGGAAAATGTCCTGTTGAGGCTACAGGTGACCTCGATATATCCTCGCTTTATGACCGACAGTGACAAGGTGAAGCGCATCAAAGCCAACGCAGGACAAAGAGCCAGCGCTGGCACAAAGACAGGAGAGGAGCCTGAGGCCATCGCAACACTTTGTGGAAGGACGCACCTGCTGCTCTGACTGACAGACAGCTGATGCTGAATGTGAAGCCAAAATCAGTGAACTGATAAAAAAAAAAAAGTCAGGGAAGTGAACTCTCTGAGGTCACCTCCACACTGATACACTTTTATTTCAAGATGGCGTTTTTAAAATAAAAACGATCTCTGTACACACGAGCGTTTCAGCATCGTTTCAGAAATAATATCCACGCATAATACCATGCCTGGAAACCCATAAAACATGACCATTATCATACAATGGGCATGCACGTACAGATGTAAACAGGAAGCAGACCCTCTACTCTGTGTTTGGTTGGGTGGTGGAGATGGATTTAGAGTTATTATAAAGCAAATACATGGACATATTAGAGTGTTACAGGGAGCATTATCCACCGCCAGAGGACGACATGACAGTGGGAAAGGAGTGTAGTCGGAGTGTGACACTAACATTCATGACAAAACAAACACTCAAACGTCAACAGACAAAAAGTCAATACTCACTGGTGTGTTAAAGACCTCATTGTAGCACACAGAGGAGCGCAGGTACCAGCTGATGTTGAAGGCCAGGTTTCTATCACATGACACTGTGTCATCCTGGACTGCAGAGAGATAAGAGACAACCAAATACTCAAAGGGTGGAGCACTGGATTATAATAAAGCCTTACTGGTTGTCCAGTGCGGCTGTTCCAAGAGTTACTCTGTGTGTTGTAATCTACTTTTTGGTGTTCATACTTTTCCCCGACCACAGTGACTTTTGCTATCTCCCTGCGTCACGTTGCTGCATTGCATCCTGGTCTATTTTCTGCTGCAGTGGGAGTAGATATCAATATCTCTCCTTCATTTACAGTTATTATAGATTTCTCATTTTATGACTGGTGTATGCTGATGCAAACTGACATCTCTGGAGAGAAGAAGTAGTCTCTGATTCAGAGGGACCGACAACAGAACCTGACGCTTACTATCAAATGTTATAGACTGTGTTTCCTCCAACGAACTCCAAAAAACTTGAAGTCAAAGCTGAAAAACCGCTCCATGACATCTCCTTTTTCCCATCGTCCAATCACATGATTTGAGAGGTGGGCCTTCTGTGGTGTCACGACAACAAGTTTAAAGTTGGTAAACAATAAACGAGAAACTGGTGGTAGCGGTTGCCGGATACCCAGAGATATACGGCCCCACGATAGACAGCAGGTTGTCAAACTGCCTCTGAATCACCCCCCAAAAAACGGCCTGGAAGCGGCCATGATGCAGCTGAAGCTCCTGGACCAACTGGTGGTACTCCCTGAGATTTATCCTCTTTTTTAGGCTTCCATGTACCCACACAGATCTCTGTTTCCCTCCATTTCAGTCAAATATAAAGTGTAAAATCAAACGTGTATCCACAGGGTTCGGAGAACACTCATCTCAGGGTGTTAGTTTTTCAATTATCACCATAAACTCGGTCCTGTTGCTGTAAAGATAGAGTCAGAGGGACCTTCAGTGTTTTTTTTTACCTTTGGTTGCTGAGATCTTTCGTGCAACAGTCAAGGGATTCCTTAAGTATGAGACTAAGACAAGGATAAAGCAATGAATACTTAAGTGAACATTTTAAGGAAACCTTAAGGAGAAGACTTGAGGGTGTTTTGTGCAAACGGACCCTGAAACTGAAATGTGCTTTTTATAAAATAATACACCACTCAGACACAGGTCAAACACCAGAAAGCATGAGCGCACCGTGCAGAGCATGACAGCGGGACTCATCTGTGTGGAGCAGATAAGATGCTTACCAACATTATATTTTATCATTATCAAACACTGACATTTTGTCAGGGGCTCCCTGTGCAGGATTTCCAGGAAAATCTGCCCTGCAGGTTGAAGGACGTCCGGCTTAAAATGCATAATGTCTGGAGTTTATCCAGTGAGAGCCATGAACACATTGTGGGATGTGAATTTCAGCACAACAAAGTGATTCGCGCTGACACTTAGAAGAGTTCGTCTGATAACAGAGTTACTGCTTTTTCCTTTATCTTTCATTCATTCATTTGCCGTAACCGCTTATCCTGTTAGGAGTCACAGGGGGGCTGGAGCCTATCCCAGCTGACATTTAGCGAGAGGCGGGGTGCATCCTGGACAGGTCGCCAGACTATCACAGGGCTGACACATAGAGACAGACAACCATTCACACTCACATTCACACCTACAGACAATTTAGAGTCACCAATTAACCTGCATGTCTTTGGACTGTGGGAGGAAGCTGGAGTACCCAGAGAAAACCCACACTGACACGGGGTTTTTATTCAAGTTTTTACTTTAACCACATTTTTACTGGGTCAAAACTAAGAGATGTAAAGCCAAATCATCCCCCAGGAGCTGCATACAATTCCAAAGGAAAGAGACACAGAGGGAATTTCTGTTCAGAGCAACTCATACACCTGTTGTACTCATATATCGCTACCTGATGTGGGTCTAATGCACCTGACGAATTTTGAGTGTACAATTTACATGCCTGATGGGCGGAGTTTGCCAATGCAAAAACAACAAGCGCCAGAATAACACGTCTAACAACAACAAACATGTTCTGTAACTGAGCGTTACATTCCCGTGACTCACAACTTGTTTGGCAGTAACCAAATGAGCATCTTGTTAAGTAAATGTTCTACCTGTCAGACAAAAGATCTTTGTACTCTGTATCTAACAGGAATACTTCACCCACCAAACGATGTGTACATCAATTACTCACCCCGTGTTCATTTAATTTCTGAAGAAAGCTTTGTTACTCTCACATGCCACCACGGTGAATGAAGAATCCAAAAAAGCAAGAAGTTCTTGACTGAATTAAGGTCACGGGGGTCCAAACTATACCAAAACATCTGTTTACAAACTCTCACACAACTCGTGCAGTATAATCTGAGTCTCATTTATCCACTCGTATGCTTAGTACTTCCCAAACAGACAGCCCTTTCCAGATCAGAGCAGAAAAGAAAGTCAAACTTAATCTGTGCCAGACTCCATTGACAAAAACAGCACCTCACTCTACACAGGAGCTGCTGGTCTACCTCTGCCTCAATCAGTGGTTTGTTTGTGTTATTGTGTGACTTTGGTGTTTCAGAGGGTTAGCTCAGATTCACCAAAGTCACACAATAACACTAACAAACTAACTGATCGAGGCAGCGGTACATCAACAGCTCCTGTCTTCAGCAAAAGTAAAATTACTGTTTTTATCAGTGGAGTTTGGCTTTGAAGAGAGAATAGGTAAGTTTCACTTTTAGTTCCCTGTTCGAAAAGTCTGTCTGTTTGGGGAGTACTGGGATAAGACTGGATAAATGAGACTAAGATCATACTGCACACACTGTCTGAGAGTCTGTTTTGATATACTTTCACTGTTGTTAAACGCCAACACCTATAGCCTCAACTCACCAAGAATTTCTCAGTTTATGGATTATCCTTTTACAGTGGGGGCATGTGAGAAAAACAAGGTTTCCTTCACAAATTAAACGTAACACAGCGTGAGTAACTGATATATTAACGGTCATTTGGGGGAAGAAGTGTTTCTTTAATATCTATGTAAGGTGGATGCAGATGCAGGAGGTAGCCTGGGGCAATGGTACCCTCATTATTGGCACAAATCGTTCAACGCCCCGATCCTGTTATAAAAAAAACCCAACAGTGCATGACGAAGCAGTCAGAGTACTCACACTTCATGTAGATGGTGGTGTTGGCGTACAGTGTCTTTCGAAACACGGCCTCCTTCGTCTGAAAGCACAACAAACACAAATCAGATCTTATCTAACCACTCAGGCTCGGCCAGATGACATGTTTGTATCAACACTGCTGTTTGAAGCCACTTCAGGCCACACAACTTATCATCATGGATCTGGATACAGTCTCAAAAGGAGCAGAAGAAGATATCGAGTGAGTACAACAATATTTTATTTGTGTAAAACCAGGATGGTAATCAGCCACTGACAAATTAAGCATCATCTTCTTCTTGAGAAATGTGCAAACTACCTCTACTAACATTTTTGTGTTTTTCATATAAGGAACTTCAGACTTCTGCGGAAAAGACGATGCTATTAATAACTAAAAAACACTTCTTTTTTTTTTGGTGCAGTGCAACATCTGCCACAGATGACAGCTGTACATTTGATTGTGTGAAATGCAGTGTAATTCCAAGAACAAGACATGGACAATTCACTATTGCTTTTTCAGCGGTGGCTCATTTAGGCTGATTGTGTTGCCCTTAGGGTTGCAGCAATACACCGATTTCAAGGTATAACATGATATAAACGTTGACGGTTATCATACCGTGTACATTTGCTTATACACAATATTATCTAGAACCTCCCATTTTAGTTATTTTCAAAGTAGAGACTTTTTACACATACTTAAATTAATAAAATAGTTTCAAGTTTCATTTATAGTAAAAAAACGTTTGTTTAACCAACAATAACCCTTTCATTTTCATTATTTTAATAGTCACTCTGACTGATAATAATATAAATTCTGTAATACCATGACACTGTGAAACTGCGATATTTTCTGAGACAGTTATCGTACCTTGAATTACATGCATTTTCTTTTCCTTAATCTAGACTACATGCTAGTAAACACATTTTATAACACAATTTTCTCCATGCCTGGGCCCCTAGTCTCAAGCTTTCCGTAGCTCATCAGGGTTCCACGCTTTTATTATTATTTTTTATAAATTGTACTTGTATTTTTGTATCTGTTTTTGTGAATACATGTCTGTGTTAGTGTGTGTTTATTTGAGTGAGTTCTACATTTTGTCAACAGGTATGTACAAATATTCTTAACACTTTAACACCCTTTGAATGTGTATAATTATTCAACATATATTGTACATAATTGTACGTACTTCCAAAGTTTATTCTTGTTCTTGTCTTTATTCCATTAATGTATATATTGTAATAACCATTACAGCACAATACATATTTTATATTTTTAAAAGTAACACTAGTTTATACAGTGTAATGAAGCACATATTTACACACTTACAGATTCAGCACAGTGAAGGTTTTATTCCTACTATCTTAAGTACAACTGTTAATATTATAGCGTAATGCACATTTTTATTTCGGTTTTATTAAATATTTATGTTTTTAAAAAAGCTAACTCAAGACCGACCGTTTTAGCCTGGTTTTAACTTGAATTGACTTTTATTTTATTTTGTTATTATCATCATCATTATTATTATTTTAATAAAAAAAAATATTCAAAAATTTTATTTATGATTATTGTGTATTTATTTAAATATTTTATTTATCTCTCTTTTTTGCTGTATTGTTTTTGTTTTGTAAAGCACTTTGGGTTGCATCATTTTTATGAAAAGTGCTATATAAATAAAGTTTAAAATTATTACATTTACATACTTCTATATCATACTTTCTCACTGCTTTTAATTCTCTGTTATTTACATTGGAGTGACTGTAACAAATCACAATTTCCCCTTGAGAATCAACAAAGCATTTTTGATTCAGATTCTGATTAAGTAAAAAGTCAGCATTATTTGATTTGTTACATCAGAAAAAAAGATTTTTTTAACAAAAATAAATTAAAAGATGGCTTAATTAAATTAGATAAAATACTTTTAACATTTAAGACCTTAGACAGTCAAATTTAAGACTATTAAATGACAACAGGTCCTAATGTATACATGTTTTTAAGGACCTGCAGACACACTGTACATGCACACATACTGTACATAATTATCCTGTCCATAAACATCCATTCAGAATGTTTATTGTGCACTATTTCTATAGTTTAAAACTTACAGAACATTTGAGTTGAGTACAGATATTTAATTTTAATTGTATTTTTGGTGTTAGGTGCTTTTTATACATACACTTATTTTTTTAGATACTTGTGTCCATTAGAGTCCTGTCCACATTGTTGTCCTTATTCCTAGCTATTATGTCTTTTTCTGTGTAAACACACTGACAGTAATGTAAATTAAATTCCCAGTCTGTGAACACACAGTTGCCCAGTTAAGGTGATACTGGTTCTGACACACGCACCGGAATGACGGGTTGCTAGGGGGCTAGTTAGCATCATCGGCTAACAGCTGCTACAGAACACTTAGCACGACAGGCTCTGTAATAACGATGAAAATACAAATGCTGCAGGAGTGACACTGACCGAGTTGATCTCCACGTCCCATACGGACACCTCCGGCTCTGCCGCTGTCCCCAGACGGAAAACCAACGCGAAGAGCAGGAGACATAACCGATGCGACTGTGGCATCTTCATCTGTGCATCTACTACAGCAGGTCAGACTCGTATCCGCCGTCAGTTCCGGGTTGTGGTCTGGCTGCAGTTTGCAGTGTTACCACAAGATGGCGGCAGAACACCGGAACACTGGGCAGTTAGGAAAACATCAGTTAGCATGATGCTAATGTCATGTAGCCAGGATGAGCTAACAGCTGAGCTCAATGTGTTCATGTGACAGTGTTTTATTATTATTATTATTATTATTATTATTATTATTATTATTATTATTATTATAATTATTGTTATTATTATTATTATTATAACAACAATAATAATAATAATTTGTAAAACACTTATCTACACAAGACTACAGTTCAGAGCACTCAGGAACCAGAGAGCGACCACAATCAGGAATCAGCTGAGCAGGACTGCAGTTTCTGAGGAGTTAAAGGACTGTCAGATGACTGAGGAGTTTGTCCAGCCACATGTCAACAAGGGAGGAGCACGACTGACCTCGACTGTGGTTAATGTTGAGCAACAATAATGTTTAAGTGACGCACTGAAAGCCAAAAGTCATGTGCAGTGGAGAAACAGGCCTATTTCTTAAGTGTTTTTGTTTGGAGTTTTCTTGCCGTAATTAAACCTGAGCAGAGTTTTTTATGGTCTCAGTCAAAGAGGTAAAACTGCATGGTGTGCTGGGCTGAGGAAGAGCAAATACAGACAGTGCAGGCAGTGCGATTGCACAATTGCACTGTATAAATAAAAAACATAAGCCCCTCCTCAGTGCGTTGACCATTATTTGAACAGTCCCTAACCTGAAGAAGTTTCAGCTGGCTGCAATCGAGTGCCCAGGGCTGTTAATGACTGTTGTCATTAGGTGTCATTCGGTTATTTTAATGCAACGTTGACATTGTTTTTAACGTCTTTGTCCATCAATATGAATGCCCTGGTTATTTGTCAAGCTGTCACAACACAAACATTTTCAACCTAGTATTAAAAATGACATAATTGACTGAGTGACACTTAAAGACAACCATCATAAAAACTCCTTCATGTTCATGACAGGTGTCATGTAATGTGTTTTTTTCTTTAATATTTCATTGAACTTTACTTTTTCTCACATACACAGTGTCACACTTATACATACATACACATGCATATACTGATACATACACAAGAGGAAAAAAAAACACAATAACTGAATAAAACAAACAAACAAACAAAAATAACAATACATAAGTAAAGTCTTAAAACAAATCAAATCTATATCAGCTACATAAATATGCACCATGATCTACTCTGATCTACAAGCAGCTGTCCACACGATCAATATACTCCATGTAGTTTCTCCCCTTCGTCACATATCTCTCCATCTTGTCCTGAAACTGAAAGAGATTTGTTCACATGATGAAACTTTTGCCATTCCTTAAACCATTCCTCAAAAGACGGCTCACCTGGTCCCCTCCAGTTTCTCATTATAATTTGCTTTCCCACCATCATACTGGTCTGAGTTCAGTCCCTGTCTCCACACTGAGAGGTCATTTGTGGCCCATGGACAGAACTCAAAGTTAGTCTGGGTAATGTGGTGTCATGTCATAGTTATGACAGTGTCATGTTAGTGTTGTGCACACCTCTTCAAAAAAAGTGTTACCTTGTCTTTGATATTATAGAACAAAACGTGACCGTCTCTTCAGCGTGTGTGAACCACAGATCTTATTTCAGGCATCTAACAAGAAACCCATTAAAAAAACAGCTGACTTTGAGACGAGGGAGCCAAGTGTGGGAAAATGTTAACTCATTTTTGTTGGTTTTAGGACTCATTCCTGGGGAACTGTATCTGCAGTCCTCACTGCTGGATACTCTAAACCGCCCTAAATCTTACACACTGGACCTTTAAGATCCAGTTGAACATCAGTCTAATATAATAGCTTTTAGAGCTCAACATGGTCTAGCCTCCAGTTATAGCTGAGCTTCTGACTACCTATGCTCCAAGTCATGACCTGAGATCCTCAAACCTACCTTCACTAGCGTCCCTAGATTGAGGCTGGTAACTAAAGGAGAGCAGGCTTTTAACCATCAAGGCCCCACAGCTAAGACATTACCAGATTTAAATCATTTCTTGAAACATATTTTTTATTGGAAAGCTTTCCCTTTAATGTCTGATTTGTACTTTTGTGATTAATAACTTTTGTATTTAATTTCCTTTTGTTCTGTTTTTGCCTGTGTGTAATTTTAAATATTGTCTTGTTATTGTTGTTATTTTCAGGCACTTTTTGAAGCACTTTGTAACCTTGTGTTGGAGGAGATTTATTTTGTGAGGACGTATACAGCAGATTGTCTCCCAGCTACATAATTTAATGTTAACTACATTCAGATATTGTTTACATATTTTACTTTTCTCCTCACATAAAATCTGGGAGCTTTTTAATATCACACACCTTACATGCAGGTAATAAGAGTTATGATGAAGTTATATAAGATGTGAGATGCCACTCTTGTCCTACGTTCTTTTTGGGAGATTAAGGCGGATCAAGTCACTCCGAAAAGCTGCTCGTACTTGACCCACAGCTTCTACCAACCCGAGCAAAAGCTGCTGTGCTTTGAGATAAAGCTCTGTGTGTCCACTGAAAACAACCCTGACAGTGAGAGGACGGATACACTGATTCATATTTGTAGATTTATATTGTATTAATCTTTTACTTTGAAACAACTGTTAATAATGCTTCTTGTCTCAAAACATACAACAAACTTGATTATGAGCTTGATTAAAAAAGAGTAAACACTTGGGTAGAGCTCCAGTTACAGGAGTTACAGTTACAGCCAGTGACTGATGCTTTAATACAGGACAACAACAAGTGACAAACAAACAGGTGTAACTCTTACAGATAAAAGATGCTGTTCAGATTTCGACCACAAGGTGGCGCCCTCTACCTTCCTAACACCCGTGTGTCTGCAGCAGAGCTGAGCTGCTGGTGTCCACACACAGAGCTGCTCACACCACCTCTGAATACTGTCATTAACCTTATGTAAGTCACAAACACGACACCAAACTGTGACTCCTTGTCTCCTGTAATATGAGCAGCAGTAGCTCAGTCCATAGAGACTTTCAGTGGGAACCAAAGGGTTGTAAGTTCAAGTCTGCGTCTGGACTAAATATGGAGCGTGGACTGGTAACTGGAGAGGTGCCAGTTTGCCTCCTGGATGCAGCCAAGGCTCCCCTGAGCAAGGCAAACTGCTCAGGGCTCCTGTTTATGTGCAGCCCCCTCACTCTGACGTCTCTCCGTGCATTTATAGGTCCCGTTTGTGCATGTGTGTGTATTTCAGGCCTGTGTGTATGACAACAAAGTGAAAAAATGCAACTCCCCCTGGGGGATTAATAAAGTGTCCTCTTCATCTGATATTGCTATATTAGTACAGGACTTCAACCTCAGGTTTGGACCCTTTTAAAGGGCCACAAGATTACTCTGAGGGGTTTTGAGATGACTAATGTAGTTTGAAATTATATAAATCAACTAACAAATAGAATTTAAAGTTCTGCTACACACGTTCATATTCATTTTTTGGATCCTACCATTATTTTTCACGAACTATTGGACAATTTTAAATTGAATAAAACCATCTGAGAAGATTAAAAGTGCAACTAGAGTGAATGCTGCATGTTGAAAAGCTGACGCTACACTACAATGCTGGCTTTTAATGTTGAATAATGCCATTAATGTATGAATGATGTGGAATACTTTAAGATTTCTGGTCTCAGTTAACACTGTGTTAATTGTGTCAGATGGTGGAGTTTCTCTCACTTTCAGGCTCACTGTGCTGTATGTGTATGTCTGTTTCTTTCCACAGTAACATTGTTTGAAAGAGCACGAGTTTTACTCCATTTTGACCAAAAATAATATATACAGAGTGAAAATTGTGGGTGTGACAGTGAGTTAAAGAGAAAGAAGTGCTCCTCACTTTGACAGTTGAGTCCCCCAGTCCAGCTCTGAACAATACAAACCAATGTAAAAACCTGAGGAGGACATTTTTACCAAGCTCCAAACAAGTCTGAATATTTTAAAAAGGTTTGAATGGGATTTCAAAGTTGAACACAAGCCAGAATGTACGAAAGATGAGGAACATTTTAAAGTTTGAATGAGTTTCTACGTGAATGTATGAATGAAGGTTTTGAAAATTATTGAAAAGCTTTGGGTGCTTTGTGGTATTCCCTCTCAATCGATTTTTGGTGGAACTACTAACAACTAACAACTGGACACAGTGACAGTCCACGAGCCCAAAATGTCTGGAAACAAAGGTTTAATTAACATCTTATTTTATTTTATTATAAACAGGGCTCCCACACATTTTTACCTGTAAATTTTCAAAACTCTTCCATAACTTTTCCATGATATTTTGCCTTCTAGACTTTATTTAGACAATGGCTGAAACAAGGTATTTTCAAAACTTTTCCTAAACATTGTGTTGATTCCAAACCATTTCCAGGCCTGGAAAAAGATTTTCTAATTTCATTACTTTTCCAGAAATTTCATGACAGTGTGAACCCTGTTTATAAGCACATCAAATCTTATTTTATTTTTATTTTTCTGTAATTTTTAAAATCTAAAGTCATTATATGAAAAGTATAAATGACAATTAAGAAAAAAAAATTAGATTTCAATAATTACGCCATAAATCTACAAGAAAAAAGATGTAAATCTGCGAGAATAAATTTGAAATATTACAAGTTTAAACTCATAATTTTAGAAGAGAAAAAAAAAGTCAGATTAAGACCGTAAAATCAGGTAACACTGTATAAAAAGCAACAAAGTGTGCAGTGTTGATGGTGACATTTATACACGTTTTAACCATACCGAGGTCATGTAACTCAATACCAACAAGATTTCAGGTGATATTATCACATATACAATGTCATGTAACTATTACCACCTGGAAACTATTTGCTTTCATTTTTGCGGCACCAGAAAAATAATCCCTTTTACTTTAATATGGTCCTAATTCTCCTTTGTTGGTAAAGTAACCTGTAACTGTAACTATGAATAAACACAAAGGTTAAAATTACATTTCACACTGAAATGTGTGCATGTGTGTACAAATTGCACATAAGTAAATTCTTGAATAAATGTACTAAGTTAGTGAAGTTAAATAATATTTTGAATGCAGGAGTTTGGCTTGTAATGGAGGATTTTTATGGTGGGTTGTTGCCTTAATTTATTTGGTTTGCACTGGTCTGTATTATCTGAACTGAATAAGATAAATAAAAAAAATATATCTTAAAATGTGTCCATTCAGCACTCACTGTTCAAACTACAACTTTAAACAGCACTACTATAGTGAGTTACTTCGAAGAGGGCGCATATCTTTCACTCCTGACAACAGTTAAATATAAACATTACAATAAGTTGTGTTTATGAACACATTAAAACACAGTTAAATAGAAGAAAGAAGACTCGCAGCAGGTTTGGAAAAAAAGAAACTTTATTTGGAAACATTATGGAGAGAAAACAGAAAAAAAACTTGTTTTAGAGTTTTTCATTTCTGAAAATCATTTTTATTTACTATAATACAGCGGATGACGTTAAAAGTCAGTTGGTTTGTACACCGGTGTGACTGGATGAGCAGGTCTTATCAACAAAATGATAAAAATAACACGTTGATTGATTGATGAAAAACTACAGACGAACAGCTTAATCTTTTATTATCTAGCAGCTGCTGACCCCCCCTCACACCCTCACCCCCTCACCCCCACCCTCCCATCCCAACCAACCCCACCCCCCCGGAAAAGACTTGAGCTTGTAGATCAGGATGCTCTCGGCTCTGCTCCACTGTGGCCTTTCACTCCCTTCAATGTGCCCTTCACGTCCCCTTCAGTCCAACATCATAAAACCTTAAAATGGGCTTTTGGCTGCGTTCCATTCTGAATATTTATCCCCTTTAACTCACCCTGTACCCTCTCATTCACACCTCAAAGGAAAATTAGCTCTCATTTGTCTGCGGCGGGTCCCATTCCAGACACGTGTCCCCTTCAAAGTGCCCTTTAAAGTTCGCTAAATCAGATTTGTGGCGACGTTCAGACGGGATTCTGGCTCCGTTTAATTTCTCTTCACATTAAAATAAAAAAACATAATCTACTGTATGTTGCCTTTGTTCCTGTTCTACCCTTTAAAGTTTGTGTCATCTCATGGCGTTATTATTTTTAAAAAATCCTTAAATTTCAGGTAGTTTTAGGAAGGAGGGCTACGACTTAAAATTATCGTCATCTTCTACTAATTTTATTTATTTTTTTAATTTATCAAATAGTTTGCCACTAATCCAAAACCCCAAAATATTATTTTAAAAAGTATATAACAAAACAAAAAGCAGCAAAACCGAAACATTTGTGAGCTGAAATCAGCATCGCTGCTTAATAAATTACTAAAAACAAGCTAAATATGTCACTTTCCTGCTGACAAACATTTATGATGATTCCTTTGTCACTTGTCTGAGGATAAATGGTGTTTTCTTAAAATAAAATAGTTTGTGACAGTTCAATAAAGCAGCAGAATTTGACAGAAAATAAAAGCTTAAATCTCAACAAACAGACTGCCTAATGACACTATCTGGGTACAAACGTCCGCCATACAGGAAACAGCTGACTAATTGGAGGACACAGGAGACACACATCTAAAATGGGACGCACCCCGCTTGACATTTTCGTATAATTGGATTCATCCCTCGCCGCTGACATTCATCGAGGCACTTTTTGCTAGTCACATTTGTTAAGAAGAATCTGGTTCAGTCCACATTTTCTACTGAGTAGCACCATACGTACGTTGCACAAATAATAACGAGCAGTGCAATGCATTCTGGGTATACAGCACCGCTTGAAGGAACCATCTCATAGATACAGATGCAGAAAGAGCAGAGGGGAAGTTTATTATAGTGTCCTCAATTATGAATGAATCAGCTTTAAAAAGGGCTTTTAATTTGGCGGCCAAACTTTAAACACCACGTCGACTCAAACACAATAAAGTCAGAATGCAGGTATTATTTGGGATTATTGAAAGAGGTGTTAATTTCATTTGATCTAGAGTTTGTTAAAAAAAAAAAAACAGGATTATTTTTTTTTTTAAGTTAATGGTTAGAGTTACTTGACAGAATCCTTTAAGGTTTAATCTCAAGTTGTCTTCAGCACCTTGTGTTGTTTCAAAGTTATTTTCCGACTCCTAAAAGACTCAACATCTGAATATAATAATATTCCATCAATTGCATGAGATTACAGAAAAAAAATTCTCTGAGTTCGATCAAGTTTCGTCATGTGTCAGCAATGACACAGTACCTCCTTTTATGAACACACTGTTGTGTATAAATTGACAAAACAATTCAAAGTAACATTAATATAGACACTGTAACAGATAATAAAAGTTTTTATATAACTTCTGAATAATTTCCTTGGACACTTCCTGGTAAGAACTAGACTATTTGGTACTAATTAAAGGACAAAAGTTTTTCCTTTTCAAGACGATCTGTTATTAAACACAAATAATTATTATTCATAACTTATTTCTGATTAAAAACTTTTGTCTCTGTAGCTGTTAAGTGTTTACTTGCCTGTGGACACGTTCAGCTGACCTGCTGTGTCCTGATTAAAAGACTCTGGGAGGTGTTGGCAATTAACTGAAATTAATTCGACTTCCTCTATAATTAGTACCAAATTAACAGAAGTGGAAATATTCACATCATGACTCAGATAAAAGTGGCAACAATATCATGTAAAAAACATGTAGTTAAAAGCAGTTAGATGTAGTTTAAATAAATGTAATGTAGTAAAAGGTACAGTATTTCCCTCTGAAATGTAGTGCAGTGTAAAGTAGTACTGAAGTAAAGTACAAGTACTTCAAGTGTACTTGAGTAAATACTTGCCACGACTGAAAGTAACAAAGTTCTTTCCAGGACACTTAATGGATATTATTCAGACATTGAAATTATGGACGAATAAAATGAATTGATTTTTTGGAATTCCTGACAACACATACTCACTCCCAACTTTTCAAAGACAGACGCTTAGTCAGTGGCCCGTCACGTCAAACTACGACGCTCTAGTTATGCCTCGTGTGTCAGTTTTGGACGCACAGGGACAACTTGTCAATAATGCTCTTTGCATGCACTGTCTCTTTTTAAAACAAACTTCTGTTTCAGAGGATGCATACAGTCTCTTTTCAAAACAAACTTAGAACATATGTTAAAAAAAGTCTTTGTTTTTAGGTTTACTTCCTCAGGTTTAGGCAACAAAAGAACGTGGTGAGGTTTAGTTTAAATAAGTACAATACATGCTAACCTAATGTAACAATATGTCACATACGTTACTAGCACAGTACGCTACACACACTAGCACACTACTGTCATTAAAATAACTCCACTGACGTTTGGTTTCACGCAGGACACAAACGTCAATCTCCGAGAGAAAGTCTAGTCTTGCTAGTTGTAATTTTGTCGTTGCTTGGAGTGTCAAAAAATGCCGCTTGAGGGCCCGTACACATGCCGCATCTTTAACCTCCTGGAAGACGTGAAGTCGGGCACTGGGCGTTACTTTTATGCCTTTTAGTGGCAGGTTGCGTCTGCGGGTGCGAAGCAACCTTAACATGCACCATATCTTAGCCTATTAACCTGAAATCCTGATACAGAGCTGATCTTCTTCCAGGAGCTGTTTATAAGTGTGTAGGCCTATCGTCTGTGGTACAGATGTAAAGCTCTGGGTAGCCCTGCACTAACATGATCAACTTTTCCGTGTTTATCACAGACTGATATTCTAAAAGTTGAACTCGATTTATCCTCGGCCTCAACCATCGTGCCCTGAAAAGTAGGCGCTTGGGAGCACTGTGGTGTTTGAGCATGTCTGTTGCATGTCTACATTGAAAACAATGAATTTGAGGCTGCAAAAAACGCAGCGTGTGTGCGTCCCCTACGGGTGCCTTGATGTGTCTGACACTGAGGGCTGCTGTCAAAGCGTCAGTATTTGATGAGTTGGGAGTGAGACCAGGTTGTTTCTGACCATCACCTTTGTTCCAACATGGCAACAAATATCTTTCTCATGCAGCAGGTGGAATATTTTTATCCAGATGGACAGACGAGTGTTTGACGGTTCAGGAAATACCTGGAAAACTGTGATAAATATTTAACATCCTCAGCGTTTGCTATCGGTTACTGACGCTACTCTGCATGGGTGCAATTCAACGAGACAAACTCAGCAGGTCATCTGAATAAAAGTTTAAGGTGTTACTAAATAATCTGGACCTTAACGAGTTTCCTCCGCCCTCCTTCTGCCTCAAAGTGTCATCGATGAAGAAAGCGGTGAGGGATTTTCTCTTCTCTTTCAGACGAGCCAAAGAGGATTAAAAACCCACAGATCTGTTATCAAACCCCCTCCCCTCTGCACACACACATTCACACACTCACACACCATCAGAAAAAAAAAAGATGGGTTTCAGTTACACCATCAGAACCACAAAGAAATATGATTATAGCTTCTGACAGATTATACAGTCCAGTACCCCGTGGTATTTCACTAAATCAGCAACCTCTGCTGCTGATAAATTTATATATATATATACTTATATATACTTCTTTCCTCTATTTAGGGAAAACTATTCGACATATAACCAAAAATATGATATTAAGAGTTGATTTCTTGCATGAAGGAAAAGAAACAAATGCAAAAAATTAAACCCCTCGTAGAGTTTTTCTGTGGAAATGTTCCCCTTAAACCAAAAAAAAAAAAGGTTTAGATAAAACGATGCAGATCTTCAGAGCTCCTTTAGAGTTTCAGAGTGTTTCATTTCATTTTTTTAAACTTCTTTTTTTTCACTAAGTGGCAAAAAACAGAGACATGCAAATTTTAGTTTCCAACAAACCAACAGAACAGGAGAACAAAAGTAGAAATGAAGGAGCGTCCCCCACAAAGCGAAGGAAGTCGCCGAACACGGAAGACGCCTCCTCGAAACCGGACAGATCCAGAATGCATCATAGTGGTTTCCTCACTCATGTGCCGTCATCGAGGGGGTCATCGGTCGTTGCATTAAGAGTTAGAGGCTCTAAAGAGACGAGACAGTTGGGCTGAAGGTTTGCAGTAAAAGTCCGTAAAGTCTGATTCTCTCGCACGGATTGTTACAAGTCTGTCAGTCCGCGTTTTTTTTTTAATTCCCTCCTGAATCCCTCCTTCCCTCTGCAGAGAAGGTTCAAACTGGCTGTAATACAGACCACAGGTCAGTTCACACAGACACACACATCATCATCGTCATCACACACACAAACTGGGTAGAAATCAGACGCTACAAAACATACTTAAAAAAAAAAAAAGAAAAAATAAAGAGTTCAAATGATAAAAACGACGCAAACAGACATAATAATTGGCATGTGGGACCTTTGACACAAACCGTGCATGTGCTGTCCTTTAAGGGGGTCAAAGTTCACGTAGCGGGGGAGGGATCATTTCATTTTGTCTTTTAAAACCAGACTCCCCATGACTAACTAAAAATAATCCACAATTTATTCCACCGTTAGCTTGCTGTGTGGCGTCGGAGGGAAAAGTTCTTGCATGAGGTTACGTTCCCTCGCCTCCTCTTACTGACCGATTTTGGGTCAAAGGGCAACAAAAGAAGAAGAAATGTTTCCTGTGCCGAAATGTCAAAAACAGTCTGTCAGTGAGTCAGGAACCAGTCAGTCATGTGTCTAATAAATCAGGTGTCGTATTTGCAGTCGTGGGGACTCTCTAAGGTTTAAATTCCCTTTTCTGTTGTCTCGGAGCGGAAGAAGGGGGACAGGGTTTAAGGGGGACTTGCCGAGGACCCCAGTGTGCTATTTCATCAGGGTAAAGTAGGAGGAGGGTAATCTTTAATTTGCCCCAGAGTAAGTCCAAGTAGTCAGACCCTGCTAAACGATTAGTGTTGTCGCTATGTGCCAAATCAAATCAGTTCAATCATCGACTGTTTTCAGTCTCCGTATCATAAAAGGGGCGGTCAGATCCAAAAATTAGTTCCAAAAAAGGTGACGTCCGATTGTAATTCTCTAATCCAGGATTTACCTCACAGGATGAGCCGATCTCACAGATTAGGTTTAATCCAACAAACGGTCGATGTGTCTCTAAACCCCCGAAGCTCATTCACCTCAAAGTCGATGACAAACAGCAGCTGCACCAACCGGGTTATTTTATTTTTTATTCTAACAGCCGAGCGGCGTTTTGTAGAGCAGAAGACGGCCTCCGGGCGATTTGATGGCCAAAAGCGGCTGGCAGCTGCACACAAACAACCCCCAGACTTTATGTCCCAGCGTGCTCCGGTGGCTGTTTAGATGAGCGGGTCGGGGTGCAGGGTGTGCTGATCTGCTGCGGCTGCAGGGGCGGGGGCAGCTGCAGCGGGAGCAGAGCCTCCACCATGTTGTGGCAGTGCGGCGGCGGCGTGCCCTCGCTGCTGGAGCTCTCGGCCACCTCGCCGCCGTGGAAGAAGTAGTCGCTCTGTAGGATGAAGGACTCGATGACGGCTTGGTTCAGCTTGGTGGTGGACAGCGTGTCCTTGTTCTCGAAGTCGGGCCGCATCAGCGTGGGCCAGAAGCAGATGGACAGGTTGTCGGCCGTCATCAGGGTGGTCTTGCTGTGCTGGCTCACCCTGCGGGAGGAAACAGGTGAAGACAAACTGTTCAGCAACAATACGAATTCATCCACGAAAACACAGACACAGAAACTACTGCAGAAACCACGTGCCTCCACAGTTTGGTGTTGCAGTCATTTCAGATTTCCTTCATTTTCAGGCTGGTTTTGTGGATTTGGAGCTAAATGTTGTGCCTGGGGCACGTCGTGTATTAATGATACTCGTTACCTGGAGAGGTTGGAACAAGATATACGTTTCTTCCCTGTTCCAAAACCAAAATCAAACCCTGAAAAGTGTAGGGTTAGCTAGCTAGACAAACACCGTTCATCTGCACACACTGTGATGCCACACAGCTGGTTCAATATCAGCAAAGTTTCCCTTTATATTCATTGTCTTCTGTGGTGATCAGCAGTGATGTGGTGGTTCACTTTTACACTGTGATCTGTAGCCTATAGTTGGGCTTTAGCTTCTAACTATCTTTGTCTTTTTAACCTGTTGTTGCTGCTGAGTCAGTTTGACATCCTGGATATATCCTTCAAACACAGACTGTAGACCCCTCTGTCTGCTTCTCTCTGGAATCACTGTTTCATTTTCCCCAAATATATGATCATATTTCTTCAGGGAGTGCAGTTAGTTACAGTGTCAGCTTGTCGGACCATCACAAAGGGGCGGGGCTTGGTGAAAGGTCAATTTGACTCTCGATAAAAACCTCCTGAACAATGAACACTGTAGGAGTTTAGAGAAGTTTCACCTGGTTGCAATCTGCAATCCTCACCATTAATCTTACACACTGTTCCTTTAACATTATGCAGTTAAGTGGTTGAATAAACAGCCGCCAGCTGCGACAAGAAAATGAACTGATTTTGTCTTGTTGGAGCATCAGTGGACTGATGTTTTGATTAAGTCATTAATTAATTAAGTGTGACATTATGATTAGAGGGGGTGAGTAATTATATTTTCAGAAGAGTAATTTGATTAATGACAGCTGTCATTTTGCTGTCACTGAACACTGTCCAGCCTGCTGGCCGCTGTGCTGAACAGGATGAAGGGATACTTTCTGCAGGGAGATGACAGGACTGTTAAAGGAAAACTCCACCCAAAAAAATTTAATACTAAGTACTAGTAATAATCAAGTACTCACCCTCTATTAGGCTGTATAAGTGAAGATAACGGTGTTTGTCGCATGCCTCCACAGTGAACAAAGAACCCAAAAACTAAAATTTCTTGAAGAACTGAAGTCATTTGCAAACTCACACAACTCGTGCAGTATAATACCAGGCTAATTTATCCCATCGTATGCGAAGTACTTCTCAAACGCATGCATTTTCATTAAAACCTTAGATTTTAAAACACTTTCATGTACAAATAGAGCACCTGAGCAGACATGTTGAACTCTGCTCACCCAGGCACGCTACTCATCCGTGCAGAAGTGTTTTAAATAGTAAAGTTTTAGCGAAAATGCATGTTTGGGAAGTACTGAGCATACTGGATAAATGAGACCTGAATTATAATGCATGAGTTGTGTGAGAGTTTGTAAATGAATGTTTTAAAGATTGTTTTGCTGTTGTTAAACGTGGACCACTTTTACTCCAGATTATCTGGAATTTTCTGTGGTTTTTGGATTCTTCCTTCACCGTGGAGGGAGCAAGGTAACTGATGTACTAATTGTCATTTTGTGGATGAAGCATTTAGTCTTTAAGTGGCATGTAGGAGTAATTCAAGAGAATTTTTAAAAATTTTTTACTAGTTTTATTTAAATTTATGAGTGATCCAGACCTGTTGTAGGACTCATGTACATATTGTCTGATTCTCCACATACACATTCATTTGATTTAAGAATTTAAAATGCCTTAAAGGGATACTTTGCCGATTTTCAACAAGCTCTGTGTCACTGCGGTGCGGGGAATATGTGGATAAATGGTGTTAAGGTGCCCACTGTGCCACTCGATCTCGAGCTCCTTGCATGTTTGCCAGCCAAAACATGCTGTTTCGCATCATTAGGCAGATTTCTGCTAACGGCACGAGCAGGGAGCGACAAGACGGGGAAGTCAGGGTGCCCATTAGCTCATCTGGTAGAGCAAGCGCCCCATATACAAGGCTGTGTCCTTGCTGCAGTGGCTGTGGGTCCAATTCCGACTCATGACCCTCTGCTGCCTGTCATCCCTCCTTCATGCTATAACTGTCCTTTCAAATAAAGACAAAAAGCCCCACAAATATCCTTAAAAAAAATAAGTCAAACACTGTTAATCTGCACACACTCTTCACACTGTGGTGACACAGATCCAGTTGAAAATCATCCAAGTATCAGTTTAATCAGGATGAATTTTGAGTCAAAATGACACCAAAATCAACTAAAATAAAATATTCTATTACAACAGACATAATTTACTGAGAGGTTTTTTTTTTAGATTTCATGATTCATACTGGCACATTTCAGCACAGAATCTTCTTCAGTTCAGCACTGGTTCTCACTCTGCCTCGGGGTCTGTATGCAGGTTTCTGCCCAGTATCACCATCTGTTGCACCAACAGCAACATCACCTGCTGATGAGGTGATATTCTCTTGTCTAATATGTCAGTAAATGTCACACCACCTCCACCGCCTCTCGTATTACTCATGTATCGCTGTGCTTTAAAAGAGTATATCATCTAACTACACATTAAAGCATTCCCTCTTTATATCTCGTACAGTACAGCGGTGCTCTGATGACATGTTGTTGGCAGCTATTATTTCAGGTCCACCAATAAGACTCCTGACGCTGCTGCACTTGTTATGTTTCTGTCAGCTGATTTCTGACAGCAGGAAGTGAGAAAGTCTTCTTTTTACTCTTGGTATCATTTTGTGAATGAAGCCCGCCCACACACACACACACACAGAGCAGAACAGGCAGATTTATACGCCAATTTTCTGGGCACTGATTGTGGTAATGATGAAATCTCACAAACGTGCACCTCCTCATGAACAGGTGGTATTTATCAGGCTGAAACAAGCATTTGCCCAGTCAGAGAGTTGAGTGGATCCAACTTGAAACACTTGTACGAACAAATCTCACAAACAAAAAAGGAGAGAATGTGAAAATGTTCCTGCAGTGGGCCCAATGAGACACAAAGCTCTGACAGAATCAATGCAGCTGTCTCATCATTGTTAAGGCCACTGGATCTTTAGGTAGAAACTACAACTTAATAGCCAGTTTAAGGGTGCTTTCATACCTGCCCTGTTTGGTTCGGTTCAATCGAACTCAAGGTCGTTTGCCCCTTAAGTGCGGTTCGTTTGGGCAGGTGTGAGCACAGCAATCGCACTTGGGTGCGCACCAAAACAGCCAGACTGAGACCTTCTTGAAGAGGTGGTCTCAGTCTGGTTACAAACAAACTCTGGTGCAGTGCGTCGTGCAGTCACATGACACATTGTTTGGGTTAAACATGAGCATGTTACAGTCCTGGAGGATTATTAATGTGCGCCTCCTCCTGTACTGCCTTAATATGCACATTCAGCACATCCAATGCATCAAAACATTGTTTTCTAGTTGGAGCCGCGCCTCGTTTTCAAACTGTATGCTTTGACTCAAATGAACAATGACAGCAATATAGTCCACGATGAGCAGCACTAAAATCAACCTGCGTAGCTGTCCCTCCATTGTGACATTAGAAAGTGTCACATTTATCTTGCAAGTGTACTCTTCTTCAACGTTTTGTTTACTTCCTGGATTTTTCCCACATGGAAATTCTGACCAATCAAGAGCAGCTTTCTCACACAAGGCGTTTGATCTGGTCCGCTTGTAAATGCTGCCGTGAGAACACAAACCAACTCTAGGAAATTATACAACTTTGCAACAAAACTAGTCCCTGATTCAGACCAAGGCAAGACAACTCTGGGTCTGAAAGCTCCCTAAGAAATAATCGCTGTGGACAGCACACAATAAAGAATTAGCAACACAGCAAAAAAAAAAAAGACAGAACCACAGACGAACATCCCACTCTCCTGTCAAGTCAGCTCGCTTTCATCCACTGGCTAAGTCTTCCTCTCTGACACAACGTCAGCAATCTAATCTTCTGCTGGATGTTTTAGAACAACTTAAATTTACTGTAAATGTCCTCACGTCACACATTTTCTCAAGAAATAATCCAAAAATCCAATCACATCTGAAGTACCTATGAAGGCATCTGCAAACGTTAAAAAAAATAAAGGTACAGATACTCAGAATGTTTTAACTTGATGTCATCGTTTACAATGTGCTACATGTCACATGGCAGGTTTTAGGGCTAAATGAAGCTACCTGCTGTAATGTGTTCACTGTCATCACAAACGCATGTACATTTGAACGTCAAGGCGTTTAGCTGCTGCTGGAGCTTCATACTAAGGATTTAACTCTGTCATAAACAACATCCTACTGACTGTGCAGTGTGTGAGTGCGTGTGCGTGTCCTGTATGTGGGCTAAAAGTGTGTGTGTGTGTGTGTGTGTGTGTGATCTAAGCTTTGAGCAGTGTTGTTAATGTGAGCGTGTGGAGCATGCATCCGAGTGTGTCTTACCTGTTGAGGTGTGTGATGATGTATTTGAAGACCTGGTAGTTGACAGAGGGAAACTTCTTCACGATCTCCCGCAGCACCTGCAGACGCTCCATGTGGTCCACGATTTCTGACAAGCACACACACACACGCAGGAGAGAGGACAGAAGGCGTTTAACATTTTACACACACTCTCTCTTGGGAAACGGAAATTATACTCTCTGGAAAACAAAAGGCTGAGATGCTGCCAAGAGCAACTCCCACGCTGTGAGCACACACACACATACACAACACTCAAACACACACACACACACACTAACACAGCGGCACTAAGCCCTGTGGGCAGAAACAATGCTGGCCTGCATCTCGTCTGACTCTGCACTGGTTTAAAAACAAAACAGGTCAGTTTTTGCAGAGTAAGAAAATAAACACATTTGTGTGCGTGTTCAGATTTAATAAAGTCACAGCGGCACTAAACAGCTGACTAATAACTCAACTGTTACTATTAAATTACAGACTGGAAATAAAACACTTCTACTGAACCTCTACTTGGGCTAATATACAAAGTTTTATAGGGTTTTCCACTCTGTAATGTTTAATATTTTAATCTTCTTTCTTCCATGCAGACTGCAACTGCATTTTTAATGTACTGTGGGACTATTAGACACATGTGAGGTGTGACTGTCTGTGTGCTCACGTCTTTCAGATGTTGATGGTTAACTTCACCTGTCAACAAAGAGGCTCTCAGCCTGTTGTGTTTTTTGACTTGATGACGCTGTGGCTCTGAATGTTGTCTATTTAATTAATTTATAAATAAGGTAAACGTCATGCCTTATTTTGAAATACTTTCCAGGACTTCCAGGAGAGTGTTAATGACCTAAAAACTGTTCTTTCTTCCAGGTTTGTTGAAGCTGTTTTTATCCCTCCTGCTGTAGCTGAGCTGAAAGCCCATCTGTTTTAGTGCTGTAATTTTAAATGTTTCTAAACAGGAGAGACGAAGTGCTTTACAGTCAGGTGGGGGCTTTGATGTTTGGCTTTATTTAAAGAATGGTGATGATTTTTGATTGATTACTGTTTTAATCTCCAAACTGACAGGAGCAAGATGGCGACGCAGGTTTGTGCAGCGGCTCAAACAAACAGGATGAACCTTTTTTTTCTTTTCTTTTACCACACTATATGTGCAATATTCACAGTCGTACTACATGCATTTTTCTTTACCTATTACACATATTTATTATTTATTATAATAGTTATTAGTGTGAGATTAAATGTATGGAGGATGTGGTTTTAATTGCCGGCATCTTACAGGAAAAGCACCTCTACTTCCGTTGTGTTCTTTAATGATGATAATAAAAGGAAATATGATTCTGTGTGGCTCGAGCTCCCAAAGCCTAAATTCATGTCTTTAAATTCCCTATTTGTCTGAAAATATATTTTATTTACAGCGATAACTAATGATAATGAGTTTCCCCTCCAGGAAGAATTAAGTGTTTTCTATTCTATTCTAATGTAGAAAAGCAAATCCTCGTATCTGAGACAATGTAATAAGCAAGTGCTTTGTGTTTTTACTCGATTCATAATTTACTTGTTTATTACCATAATTCCCTCTCAAAACTGCCAGATTGATGAGCTGTCCAGGGTGTACCCTGCCTCTCGCCCAGTGTCAGCTGGGATAGGCTCCAGCCCCCCTGCGACCCCTGACAGGAGAAGTGGTTACTGAAAATGAATGAATGAATGAATGACAAGTTGACTGGTAAGTCAATAGATGATCAGACTGTCACAGGGCTGACACATATGGACACACCATATCACCACATGGATGGGGGGATATAATTTCAGAGGAATATTAAATCTAAAGAGGCATTGTGTTCATACAACCTTGAAAAGTGTGTGTATTTCAGTGTGTTATGGAGTGGGTTATTTTTAGGAGGTATGTAGACGAAGAGGGGTGATGCTAATGGGTTGGTTTATTTATTTATCTGGGCTTGGTTAAGACTGGGTTTGTATGTTTAATTTCTAAGACTGTTGTTTATTTATCCAATAATGGTTGTAAAAAAGGTTGGGATAGTTGTTGAGGATTTCCTTTTCAAATGAGACATGAATACTGAGAAGGGGGGAGGATTATGTCAGTGTAAACTTCTTCCTACTTCTATTCGAGCAGGTCTGTTGATGTTTTGTTTTAATTTTTTGTTTTGCTTGAAATAAAATCATTCGTTCATTCAAACATCTCATCAGCAATCTAAATAAATAGCACTACAGGTGAGAGGAAAAATATGTTTTTCATTTTGGGATGGACTGTCCCTTTAAAGGATTTCTGGACTCTGTAAAAAGTCGGCGAGTTATTGAGTAAACTTGACTAGTGATTGGAGTGTTATGTTTCATGAGCTGCTAATAAGTCAAACAAGTCAAAAAATTTAAACTGAGACTATCTAGTTTGAGACAAATACAGATAACGTGATCTCATAAAATGGAGAGGCAGTAAAACAAAACAATAACAAACAATCATAATAAACCACCCAGCTCTACTCCTGAAGAGTCAACTGTCTGTGAAGTTCCTCGATATACCTCATCCTCTCCTGAGAATCCATCACTTTCCCGCCGGCGAAAGCTCGTTGGAGCTGAAACGCTCTGCTCACTTATTAAATATTTAAAGAGCAGATGTGAAATAAGAGCTTTTACCTTCGGACTGTCACAACAAAGCTTCTTTAACACAACCCCGACCTCCCTCCTGTGTCTGGAATATCCTGGAGAATATTCCAGACATTCCAGGAGCAGCGGGAATCCTTTCATATATTTTTAGACACAAATTTACAACCGCACACGCAACGACACACAGATTTATTCATCCTGCGCACCATCAATCATCTTAACGAGGAGCCAACGGCAGCCTTTGACCCTCTAATGGCTGTAAGAGGTCAGAGGTCGCCAATCTGCGCTGCCATATTTCAACATTACCTGGAAATATCACAGAAAGGCACTAATGGGACCGATATAACGATTTGATCCCCTTTAATTATATTTATATATGAATCAGTCTGATGGGGCTGAAAAATGATGTCCGCGCCGTGTACCCACAATGCAATGGGCTCAATAAGGAGATAAAACTGAAAAATGGTGAGTTTTAGTTACAATTTCATGAAACTTTAATGAACCCTGTGTCTGGAAACGAGGCCGCTGCTGCTGTGAGTTTTGTTCCAGAGAGGAAAATAAAATATAGATAAAAACAATCCTCCGCTGAAAACATCAGTGAAAACATGCTGAGAAGAGACACACTCACACCACTGAGTGAGTGAGTGAGTGAATAATAAATGAATGAATGAATGAATGATGTACGGGGCAGTGTTTGAGGTTTAGGAGTGAAACAGGAAAACAAAAGTCACTAAAAGTCTCTTCAACATTAGAAGTTACTAAACAGATTCCATGTGACTGCTGAAGAGAAGACTCCTTTTAAATTCTTTTAATTATTTGAAGCTTCTTTATGAACGCACGCTGACTCAGTTGTTACAGCAGTGTTCAGTATGGATCATTGTTATCTGTGAGCGCAGAATTCAGCAGCATGTCCACTGATGTTAATATTGTTACTCTACATATGACTAGACCTGTTACGCTAATTACATTATTGACTTATTGTATGATATATGGATATGACCTCGATCATTTTGCTGACCTTGATGTTGCCCATTTATCTACATTTGTGTTTGTTTACATAAGAATGTCACCAATATTTTAGCCAACATGATGTCAGAATAAACAGCAGGGTTTTCCCGACCATTATAAAGCCCCTTTTACACTGCTGGTTAAAGAGGGGAATATCACGCTCTTATTTGGCTTTGCAGTTTTGTATAAAATGTACGATGACAGACTTGGGGAACAGAGTTTTCTTGTCTCTGAGCCAGAAACAGAGGTATTAACAGCACCGAAATGACATCTGTATGAAGAGGACAGCCGGCAGGATGGAGCCATGGGTGGCGTGTTATGTGTGTGACCCACTGATGGAGATTTAAAATGTAGGTTGTAGCAGTCAGCAGCTAACTCAAAGAAGAAGAACAGCAGCTATAAATGTCTGCAAAGTGGGAAAACAATAAGGTCAGACAGCTCCTTACTCTCTGAGCAGAGGATGAGAATGGCAGCCATACAACAGGGACGGTAAATGTTTGTTATTGCCATGTTATGCCGTTGTCATTGTCAAGGAAGTGCTGTTGACACATAGGTTTATGTCACACTAGAGGCCGAGGCTGACGTGTTACATATCACACCTGTCACGCCTCTTTTGAGCCTCTGTGATTCAGCGCTATTTTAAATCACACATGGGAGCATGAATGATGTTGTTTGGTTTGGTTTCAAAATGTAAAGGTGGTGTAAAGAGGGGGCTTTGTAGCGGCCCTATGGCTTGATCTCTGAGTAAAAAGGGCTTAAGACTTGGGTACAGTGATTCTTTTTTTTTCTCTGCACCCTGCCTACCTCTGTGAGTCGAAAGAAAAATACAACAATGCTTCAAAGACGACGCAGCACAATGTTAGCGAATCAGTAGCATTCAGCTGCACTTTTGGAGAAGAAGACGCATAGTCCAGATAGTTAGTTAGTTAAAAAGTCTCTAGATTGTAGATTTACCCTCCAACAACTTTATCCTCCACTCCGTAAATCCACCAGGGCATCCACCCCTGGGAGCCAACTGCAGCACATGGGTCGGGTTATGGAGGCGACTGCAGTGCTCGCAGAGCTTCACAAGGCTTGTTTCTTAGTTGCAAGAGTTTGTTTTTGTTGGCCAAATTTTCTCTCAAGTCTCAAACTGAGTAATTTTGGGCTACTCCTATAAAGGTACTATAATTCTATATATACTTTATTCTTTATGTACACATAAATTCAGGCGTTAATTACTTTTTTATGTTACTGTTACTACTATTTTGATTTCAATATCTGAATATTCTTAAAAAAAAATTAAAGTTCATTACTCCTTAAAAGGGTGTACTTGTATTGTGCTGATATATTATCATCATACCTGTGACATAAAATGGACTCAAATGACAATAATGACAATTGTTCATTGCAATTATTTCTGGGACAATAAATCATCCAACAAAGGTAGATATTTTGACAGGCTTTCATACGACTCAGTCTTTTCTTGTTCTACATGAAAAAAAAAATCCTGCTCAGAATGACAGACAATGAGGAGGTCAAAGGTCAAACAGTCACCATAACCTGACTGTGGCCTTTGGATTAAGGGAAGATGACAGGAAAGAGAGATGAGATGGATGTATGCTTCAGAAAGAGAAAGCAAGGTAAGAAAATGAAAAAAAAAGTGATTGACAGAAAGACAAATAGAAAGGTAGAGGTATCGGAGGAGGAGGAGGAGGAGGTGGGGAGAGAGGAGCAGAGAGCGAGACGAGAACATTGCGTTGAAGAGAAAAAGAGAAAAAAGAAATGAGAGGAGGTGTTTCTTCTATATTTGACTCATTTTCCAGAGAAGAAGAAGAAGCAGCAGTGTGTATATTTTTGGCTCATTAATCTGCTGTCGTCAGCCTGGTGGTTTCAGCAGCACTCAGTATCACTAATATGCAACCACACCCACACACCCACACACACACACATACACACACATGCAGAGCAGAGTGTAGATGTCTCTGACATCCTGCAGCTGAAAAAAGCCTCTTAAGATTGTGTGACATGACAGAAAGCTGTGTGAGTGTAAACTTAACTAAACTTCTGCAGCGCTGGAGAGAGCACTTACAACAGACAAGAGGGTGCATGGGTGCGTGTATTTATTTCTATCTGGTTTTTATTTTTTCTCCGTTATAATGATCAGGTTTGGAACAAAGTTTAAGTCTCAGAGTTGAAAACAGTCAAGTAAAATTTAAAAAGTACTTTCTGTTTATTATAACTCACTGTTCTGCAGGTATCAGCAGATAATATTTTATTTTTTATAATAAATTACAGCTCTGGTCTCTTTGTTTATTTGTGTATTCTTACTTGCGGCTTCCACCAGCTCCGGGTGCAGGCTGTAGGGGATCAGCGGGTCGGGCAGGTCGGCGAAGAAGGCCTTCAGTGCTCCAGCTGCAGCGTTCACTGCCACGTCCATCGCGATGAAGTCGATACTGTGATCTACAGAGAGAGAACACAAAGAATTTAAGTTTTTCCTTTAATGATGTAGCGGTACTTGTGTGTGTAACTTGGAAGGTGTTAAGTAGATTAGAGAGTGTAACTGTGGGAGACATGAATTAGCTGTTGACAGGTGGGCAGTGATGTAAGTCTGACATTCAGAATATATGGGTGATTACTGCAGTGTTGCCACAGTGCACAGATTGATGCTGTGCTCCGTCTCATATCAGATCAAATACGGAGCAGGTGTCCTCACTGATTAATTAAACTAAAATAAAACATGACGTGGAGTTTCTCAAGTTGATGAATATCATGTTCAACATCTTCTTTTTCAGCCTAGCAAACCTTCTCAGTCCCAGAAGATGACTTTATAACAATATGAAAGGTGTCAGCACACAGAGAATACAATGGAGTGTGCAGAGATTTAGATTAGTTTTAGGAGGTTCTTATGGATACTACAGCAGACTGATGAGGATTTTTTTTTATAAAAATTCAGCATACATGTTGTCCAACAGCCTAACAAATAAATAAATCATCTTAAATTTGAAATGGGCATCACCAATTCCCACATTACATTACATTCTTTTTTATTATTGATAGTCCATAGGATCATTGAGCAGCAGGGTGCCACCAGACTAGCACTGTGATGATGACCACATCACTGCAATACCACTGTCCCATGATGCTACTGCAGTGAGATCATCAACCTCTAACCTCTACTTCTAATATGGTCACTTCTGGCTCCAAAAGACCAAGATGGCGGCGGCCAAAATGCCAAACTCGAGGCATCAAAAACAACAGTTCACACACCAGTGAGTGAGGTCATGGTAGCTACATCCATTATTTATACAGTCTATGGTTGTGCCTTTGCTGGGCGAAGAGGAACGCAGACTGGAGCTGCACCGCTGAGCGAGCTGACTCAGAACTGTGTGTTTAATCTAAGACAGCAGGTGTTACTGAAGTTGTAATAAGTGTCACCATCTCTCACACAGAAGTCACACAGTTTCCGCTGGTAATGTTCTCCTGTTAGTCTAATCATAACTATTGCTGAAACCTCAGTTATACGAGTAGAAGAACTGCAAGGAGAGGAAGAGGGAGTAAAACAGCGCCTGGGCGCGGCTGAGATGCGACTAGTTCATCATAGCTTATAAAAATGCAGTGCGCTGATGATACAGACATTTCATGCACCAGACGTATATGACATGGACCTGCTGATGTGCATTCAACCCACGATGGACTGTTCGTATGAGTCAGCCGTCATCCTGTCACTCTGTCACTATGAGTAGAGAACGTAGCCGACCATATAGTTCATACACTTCACTGATAAACCAAAGAATTTTACAGAAACGTTCATGATCTACACACAAGTAACGTTCTGTGCACAGGGCACCAAGCCAGCGAGTCGTAGAGTAGTGTCGTCCAAAAAAATCATTATGCACAGAAACCTTGCAGACTGAGTCTGATGCATTTTATTGTTCTATTCGTTGTGAAAATTGGCAATACGTGACAAAATTAAAAGACACATTTCCTCCTTTGCCTCTCTCCACTGGAGTTACCTATCCTGCTGTCACTACTCCCTCCCCGTCTTTTAATTGGCACCGCAGCTGCATGAAGGGTTGGAGCTGTCCTCCCTCTCTGTCCTCCACATTCTGTGTGTGGTCACATCCTCCGCGTCTTCATCATCATCCACCTGAATATTACCATGTGATCTGCTGAAAGTGAGCCGTCTGACTTATGAAATGATTCTGTACGCCCCATTCCTCTGTCTTGTCATAGCTGTGTCCGACTGGCAAATTTTCTTCACTGGTTCTTAGTCAAACAGGCTTCTGAGGGCTGCGAAAAATTCAGAAAATTGAACCTGTTCCGAAACTTTTTTTGACGGACAAAGTTTTAGACAACATGAGGTTTATTTATTTTTAGACCATCCAGCCTTCCACAAAACCAACTGGGAAACTCTACCATAGAAGACATGATCATTTAGTGCACCTCTTTAGATGTTCTTTTAATACTAAACTTGTAAATTATACAATAATTAAAAAGGTACACAATGCAGGATTTTCCTGTACAACAATGCATAGCCTCACACAGGAGTAATCCCACTCAATCATCACGTATGACCCACTAGAAGTGTGCAGTGGTGTATTTATCTACAAAGACTCTGCCCTCTGTCTGTATTTTCTTATTTCCCTTTATTCTGACGTATTCGGGACATTCCTAGGAACAGCATGCAGGTGAGGTGAGGACTTTATAAATAGGCAGCTTTCAAGTGCTAGACCGTAAGCAGCAGAGATCAAAGAGGAAGCTACAAAAATCGTGGACAAGGTGCTGAAAAAAGACAAATAAAGCGAGGCACAACACCAAGCAGACAAAGCACCTGCACTGATTATAACTTGTAACTAACAATTACTGCATAGTATACCTTCATTTTATTTCAATATAGTACAGTGACTTTGTACAAATATTTCAGGCACCTTTGTCCTTAAGAACAAAGGGGAGACGTCACTGACCTACAACTCAGTGTTCACCTTTGTACACCGAAGCCCGTTTTTATGACCATGTTTACCTTCACTCTCAGACCTGGTTCTGGTAATCCACGCTGACCCATTCAGATATGCGTCAAACAGGACTTTCCTGGGTCAATGCATCAGTTTTAAGGATATCAAAGAGCTGGTGAGTAGTTGTGATGCTCACAGCTGAGCTTTGTGTCTGAGCAGCAGAACAGAGCTCCTCTCTGATCACAGCTAACAGAGGTTATCATCAGTCTGTCTGGAGGCACAGAGGCCCGAGTGTTTCTGTGATGGAGCAGCAGGGCTGGAACAGAATACACGTCCAGTTCAAACAACCATTTTACTGCTCTGTTATTCCTGTCGAGAGCGGAGGAAGCTCCAGCTCCATCACTTCACTCTGAGTTGATATTTCTGTTTAGGAAAAAGTTGTAGCCAGCAGGTCAGGGCATCTCTTCAAACTGGTGTCAGCTTTCTCATTAACCCCGAGTAAAAATACTGTGTAATGAAGGCTTTTAAAATAAAGGGAAAAAAATCACCCTGCTAGCAGAGATACAGGATGAAAAAGAAACATACATCAGTTCTTGTTTTGACACACTGTAATGGCCAAATGACGACGGGAAGGAGGAGAAAGAGGGAGGGGGAAAGGGAGCGAGAAGGAGGACAGAGCCCTGAGGTAACACGACAGCTGTCACACTGAATCTGAAAGGCTGCCAACACACACACACACGCACACACACACACACACACACTCACACACTGAGTTCACCAGAAATACTCTCAAGGAAATAAAAAGATAGGAGGGAGGGGAGGCAGTGAGGAGAGAGATATAAACAGGAAATGCACAAGAGAATAAAAGGAGGACAGAGAAGGAGGGAAGGGACAGAGGAGCAAAGACGGAGACAAAATGAGGAAAGAAAGAAGATATTAAACGCAAGAGGGACGAACAAGACAGACAAGGATGTAAGACAAGGACAGAACAACAAGAAGAAGAGGAAAGAGAGACTGAAGCGTATTAATAAACAACCAGCAGAACGCTGCTTCAGCCCAAACTGTTAATGAAGCCGAACCACAGTGACCTCTGAATTCCCCGAAGAATCCACATCGTAACTGCGCTGCTCCCAGAGTAAATCATTTAAATCTCCAACTATTTCCACAAAAACAGATCCAGTTTGCATGCAGGAAGTAGCCAGCAGCCAGCAGCCCACCACCCTCTCTTACTGACAGAGGAGCTAATTGGCTGTAATGGCGCTTTTCACAGAGATATGATGGAACTGCAGCGGGGAGAAGGACCGCAGGACGCGTGTGCAGAGCCCAAACAGAAATATACAACCTGACAAAGTCAAGTTTGTTTAAGATGTTTGAGAAGAGCAGGTTTACACGATGACTGCACAGACTCAACCTGAAGTATAGCCACTCTGCGACTCTTATTTCTGACAGTTAACAGCAGTATTTGGTATTTTAGGATGATTTGCCATGTGGGGATATTTATTTATCTGCATCTGAAGATGCACAGGAAGAGGAAAGATGCACTAAATTACTGAACAGGCAGATTTTTCTCATGCATATAAAGCCATATGGCAGAGCTACAGCAGAGGAGGAAAATTCTGACAACTGCTTCTATCGTGTACAAGAGGCAAAGTGAATGTGGGGCTGATGTGCTCTGGCTTGTGGCCTTTGTCACTTCATGTCTTACCATCACATAATAAACCACATATTGTTATTTACAGGAGGAGTTTGCCAAATCAGAAGTACTTCAAATTGATATTCTAGTGGTTATACACACATTCTGGGACAGTTTTGTGACAAAAGAAACCCACAAATTGTTTGTTAGTTTGCATGCATGAAAACAAATCTATGTATGTGAACAGATATGAGTGTGTCGAGGACTATGAGAGCCATAATGAAAGAACATGCTGAGCCTTAGGTCTGTTAAGACATTTACAAAAAAGCTAAGGTTCATTTATGTCACCTCTACTTGATTTCCTTTTTCTTCATTTAAAAAGAATTCAGAAAAAGGTAAGGTAAAAACAGTAGGAAGCTGTCGTGCGCCAAGTTGACAATATAGGAGGCAATAAAGAGTTTGCTGTCTTGGTTCAAACTACAGGGCCTTAGGTGTTATTATTTTATTACCTTCATGTGATAAGTTAGTGGAGTAGCTGATGTCCTGTAGTGCTGCAACACTAAGAGCACTCCAGACGGTCAGTTTTATGGCACAGTTTAAACATGCCTAAAAACAGATCTGCAGTGTGCAGTGTGCAGATCTGTCAAACTCTGACATTGACAGCAGAGGAGCGTGAGAGCAGTGCACCCGTGAATGACACCAAAACACAGAAGAGACTCCCAACATAGCTTCTTATAACATGACTATAGCCATGGTTCGAATTACGAGGGAGTTCGGCTCACCTGAAAGCATCATCTGAGACGTTTAAGGGGGAACTCAAAAAATTGTCCATATTTGTGTTACTGGTTATATTTTATTTTTTGTACATTAAGATTTCTAAAACAAAATAAAAGGACTAACATAAATATATCAATGGTGTGTGTTTATTTGCTCATTATTTTGCTAATTTTTTCCAAATCTGTCTTCACAAATTAATAATTCTTTGTCCATTCCTGCTGTGGCAATCTATACGTGGCGGCGCAACACAAATTACTGGGTTTACGTAGGCACCTGAACTCATCACTGAGTTGATTTGGCGCGGTAAATCGTAAAACAAACAGTGTTTTCATTCAGGGCTTTGGGCAGTTTGTGGCTACGTCAGAATGTCAAAACAATTTTGCCGCAATCCACAGACAGACGTGAAACATCAGGAAAGTGACGGGACAGTGACAGTAAGCGACAGAGTGACAGAGAGGGACAGGAGGAGAGAGAGGGAGCTGCGAGCCGCAGATGTTGTTTTACTTTCACTGTCGTTAAAAAGAAGTTTGCTAAATAATGCTCAGGTTTTTGTTCATGTGATGGGCTGTTCTTGATGGAGTGCCCTGCTTTTTTGATTTTGTTTTTCTTTGCTCTGATCGGGCTATTACATGTCGTAACTGATTATTATGTTGTTATTTTACCTCTCTGAAATGTTACTAACAGTATTAACTGCCTGTCATAGTAATAGTTTAATGTTTTTCGCAGCAACCCTGCAATTTACGGCGCTGCTGCGGCCTTATATGTGTGCGCGTGCATGTGACCTGTTAAGTGGTTGTGCACACCGGAAAATAGGTCTCCCCTGAAAGCCACTGTGTAATTCCAAGAGATTTACACACCAAATGCAAAATCTACCTGCATTTGACACTTGGCAGGTGTTACTTTCAGACCCTTTGTGTCCCCTTTTCTTGTTCTGGAGATCAGTAAAGCACTCTCGTGTATTTATAACTGAATACAGACCAAGGACAGACAGGCTCCAGTTGCTCCCTAACAGGATAAGCGGTTACAGATAATGAATAATATCAGTGTTGTGTGAGTAGCTGCATTGGATGTTTAATGAAAAAAATGTTGACACGCTTAATACTTATTTCCCCCACTGTAGCATATCTTAATATAAGAGGGCAAAGTTGACCGAGGGTCGACTCAGGAAGGGCTAATTATGACTGGATTACTGCTGATACAAACCTCTTAACGTGATGATCAAATGTTATAATGAGCTCTATTTGATAAAATTCCTAAATTAGATTTATGGATTATTATCTTAAACAGACACAGATGAAACAAGTTCCAGTTTGACTTGATTTAAAACACTGAGAAGGCATGTTTTTATTTTGTTTGCTTGTTGTTTTGACACAAACTGTCTGAATTTAAGGCTGGCGTAAAGCATTTTAAGGTCTATGTCTTCTTTATGATACCTGCCATTATTTTAAACATACCAATATCACATAAGGTTGATGGTTTCTCAGCTTGAAGAAAAACTCTTCATGTTTACGCTAACTAAGACGTCTTAAAATTTGTATTATGATGGCACCAACAGATTGACTATAATACAAGAAAAAGGAGGGAATAATGCAATCAATAACCGTGAAAAAATCCCCCACAAACAACCACATTTCAGTCCAGTCTCCATATTTCACCGCCTGGCTGTAAAATGAGTGACGCCGCTGACAGTGTGCTGGTGATTTCTGCCTGTGGTGACTTTATTTATTCTAACAGTGGGTTTGGCAGCTGACCAGCCCTCGTGTGCAGGTTCGACTCTGCTCCACGGGGCATGTGTTTCTCTTTAAGCACTTCTGCTGCGTGGTCAGGTTTGGAATCAGTTTTCTCTGCGGGTTGGATTTATTGCACACATCACACAAGCGCTACTCGATTGGTAACATGCTTTCCAGAGAACTCCCGAGTTCTTAAACGTTCATGGGAAAATAATTTAAAATCAGGATTGGTGAATATAATGAGAACCACCGGCGTCCGTGCTTTGAAACTCTGGTTTCATATGTGCTCCTTCTTCGGGTTTCTAGGTAGCTGAAGATGTATTTATGAGGCCCTGCGTGTCTGCGCAGGTGTGTGTTTGAGTGTTTTACCTTGATCAAACTGTTTCTGGATGTTGTCCTGGTCCGTCTTGTTCCCACTGACGCGATACAGACCCTCTGTCGTCAGACCTGCAGACACAAACATTAGACGCCGTCAGTAACAGCTCCGACAGACTTCATTCATTTACAGAGCATTACACAAAAAGTGCTGAATTTAAACAGATGGACCAACAGGAGCAGTGGAAGAGGTTTCATCTAATGTGGTTTTATGTAACCACATGCTGAGATTTGTTTTGGATTAAGACTAAAAACTTTGACGCCATAAATTCCAGAAAACACAAGAACTTTCTCAGAACTTTCTCTGCGTAGGTTTTTAACAGACTGTGAAATTGTATTCACTCTTTGTTGTGACTAATTTTGGCTGTTACTCATTAAATTCCTAGAAAATTTCTGGTTTCCTGTGCATGTGCAATCTGTGAAAGGATGGTTAAAAGATGTTCATGCTGTATTTGAATCATCAGTTAATCTTGGGCAACATGGGCCAGAGGCCTGAACTCAGGGGTGTACTGCTATTTAAGTACTGCAGTGCACCTTTGAATGTACATGTGTGCACACGCAAGGTAAAGTTTTGGCTTGCTGTAAAAGCTATGTAGTCAGCTGCTAGGGTCATCCTTGACACCGGGAAAAGACAAGTTAGACCTGAATATAGAGTATGGGTTAAGTTAATGACAGAGAATGCATCATTTGAGTTAATGATCGATCATATTTGCTTGTCTGAATCAATTTTTGTCTTTTATAAAAGGACTAAACATGTCATAGGAGCGAGACACTGTACTGATAAGCCCTATAACTGTAACCTACAGATGGAGGGAGTGGGCTTTGTTTCTTTTCTTTGGCTGCATCATAGGGACCTTTGTTTGTTTGTTTGTTTAATTCCAGGCTTGATGTGTAGATTAGGTCACCTAGTGATGTAAAAATATTGAATCATTAATGCTATGAACACTGTTTTTGTTCAGTCTGTGCTGTTTGTGTTTATGTATTTGTTTTTTAAATGACAAAACAAAGTGATGTAACTGCTGTTCCTATGGTGACAAGTTTACATACATTCAACAAGTATAACTATAAAATGAAAGGATGTTCTGCTGTCTTTAAATCCTTGCTAGTTAACACTTCGCTATCTATAGATGAGGGAACATAATTTAATTCATCAATGTGCCACTCCTCAGCTTCTCCCAGCAGCTACAGGCAACTTTTAAGGTGGAATGTTTTCTTGCATGTTATTCAATTCATGAGTTGATATCATGAATCAATAATCAATAAACACCTTAAATGTTAATATATCACCTTTGACCATTCCACTTGATTTAATTGTCTCTCTTGGATGACTTTGGAAATGATGGGATCTTCAAGTGCTTGGAAAAATTACACAAATTTCAACCAGGTGACGTTAACTGCGAATATTCTATTTCCTTACTTCAGGAAAACAAGAGGCAGAGTGTCGTTCCTGTGCGCCCTTGGCAGCACTACACCCCTGCCTGTGCTACGAAGGAGGATTTGAGGTTAGCGAGGAAACTTTAGGGTTAACCCTGGGTTTTCAGAGCTACACAGCTGGTTCACTTTTTACTGGGATAAATCACTGCTTACTTATTCTACAGAGAGACCACTGACTGATCAGATTACTGAAAAGAAGAATCGAGACGTGGACAAAAGTCTGGAGCGACAGGTAAAAAAAGAGTATTTAGTTTTACAGATTAGTATAATCGTTTCATTGTCCCAGTCTTTCTATTTCCACTCTGCTTCTAAAACAGAGCTACTAACAAACTGAGAGCTTGTTTGTGACGCTGAACGCATGATGATGATTTTAGCTGCATTTTAATTGTGCACAGTTTATTGTATCCCTGGAGTGATAGCTGACAATGAGGCTGATTTTACGCTGCAGCTCAGAATAACATGAGACACCTGTGTGATGAGAACTGGGAATAAAAATGAAAGATAGAAAAATAATCCACACACTGTTAATTGGCTCCTGTAATTGTATGTGCAATATTTCAAATAGACCTCATCGCTCATTAACTACTTTAAAACTCTTAACTTCGGTAGCACAAACAGTGTGGCAACATTTTCAAGTGCTTTTATGTGACATATTCATATAGTAGTTTCTTGATCATCAAACAGAGTGGCAAAACATTCTCACACATTATAATAATACCTACACTTATTTTAAGCCTTGGCCTCCTTTTAATATTTGAAAATTATTTCTAGTCTTCTCTGTTGTAAGATTAAAGACCATCATTTACATTCCACTGTGATAAATATAACTCTTGACTGTCCCTAAAACAGAACATTCCCACTGGGGATTAATATCACCGTTTCATCTCATATCACACAGAGTAATTCACTCATGATTCTGATGATGTCGCTCGTAATTAAAGGTATACTTCGCAGGACTGTCAGTTACTGCTTGTAAACACACTCACTGGCCAAAGTGAAAGTAAAAAACAACCCCAGACAGAGTCTCATTTGGTGTTTATGCCTTGCTACGTTTGCATTTTTTCGGCACTGCGTCTCTTGGATGTCTACTGTTTATGGTCTGGCAGCTGGTGTCTACCTTTTTATAAAGCCCTGACCTCACCTGATTACTGTGTGGGTACACGCCCATAAACATCCTCAGAGCAGAAAAGAAGAGAGAAAATGCAGGCAGACGGCAGAGTCTCTGCAGAGACACACACTGTAACACACTTCTAGTGGGTCATAAGTGATGATTGAGAGGGATTACTGCTGTATGAGCATATACATCTTGTTTCTGAGAAAATCCAGCAGAGTATATCTTTAACAATCCCGCCTCTTTCACATGAACATGCTTGTGGTTGGATAGGTAAACCAGAGTTAACTGAGTTTGCTGATAACCAGCTCAGTGATACCGGTTGTCCACATGACCAATGTTTGGGTTAGTGAAGCCAGATAACTTTAAGATATGCTGGGTATGTTGACCATGCTTTGTACCGGCTCCAGGTCAACAGCTGATCCATGTGCAGCAGTGATTAGGAACATAAAAGCATAAACAAACATAAATTACACTAATAATGCTTACTCTTTGGAGCCTTGGGCTTTGTGTCAAGCTATTGATTAACAAGAACAGCATAGTTGCAGAGCACCAACACATAAAGAGCACAATCATTAAATACATGAGGAAAACTGGGAGCAAATCATCATGAAACCCTGAATAATGAGCTTATAATGACCCACGAGAGGTAAAGCATGCAGCAGAGAAAGAAGGGGAAAACACTTGAAGAAAGTAGTTGGCTGAGCAGACAAAAATGGAGGACGCACACCAGCTGCCATTGTCATTCAAATGGATTTATCTTTAAATGCATGGATCATTTCACAATCTCAGTATTAAAGTCTTCCATCTCATGGATGTCTTTTGGTAATTTCAAGCCATTTTATCCGCCGATGCATTTTATCAAGTTCAATTTGGGGTTATCTGTATTTCTCACTGTGCTGTAACTAATTTTTATTCTTCAGTTTATCTTCATTTTAGGTTATTTTTATGTCATATTTGATTTGTTTTAGATTCGTCTTTTGATATTGCATTGTGTTTCTTATGTAACTTATCTCACTGCCTTTGTATGGAATCTAAACTGGATTTTTCTGTAACCGCTTTCAAGCCAATTGTAAATATTTTTAGTTATTTCTTTACACATGGTAATGTGTCTGGACCCTGTAACTGGTTAATAAATGTAGTATTGTGAGTCAGGTAGGCGTAATAAGCTCTCTAAGCTTCATCCTACACCTTTTCGGTCATTGCTATAATCTGTTTTTTTTTTTCTAACGTTTGCTAATTTTGTGTCTGTTTAGGCACTTCCTGTTTTTAGCTTCCAAGTACTGAATTAAAAATCAATTCAATGCAATTATTTTTGCCAGGTCTCCCACATAAAACGATATACATGTCAAAGGAAGCTGCAGTGGTTTGCCTCCACAGCACTGCGGTTTCTCCGGCGTGTGTGGTCAGGTTTATTTATAATTCAACATGAAAAAGATGTGAAACAATATTAGTCATTACTTATTTACACCAGGAAATGTCAACCTGGAGGTGCCAAGACAGAAAACCAGCGATTCATCTTTTTGAGATCATTCATATCCACAGATACGGCAACAGTTGTCAAAAGCAACAACAATTGCAACAGATCAACACTGAATAAACCATTTAGTTTGTTTGTGTGTGTGTGTGTGTGTGTGTGTGTGTGTGTGTGTGTGTGTGAGCCTTCAGCTGGTCTGAGAGCAGCATTTGTTAGTGTCTCCCATCGCAAGTTTCGCAGCCAGCTGGCACCTGACAGCTGATCTCAGACCAGCACATATGGAGCCAGAGTGTCTTAATTAGAGCTATAATGTGGCTGCGGGGATAAACACAACACACATACACACACAATCCATACAGGTTGTAGTTCTACTCTGTCGCTGCTGCAAGGTCATCCACACTGCAGTATACATGCCTGTGTGTGTGTGTTGGTGTGTGTGTGTGTCGTGTCCCTGCAGAGGCAGTTAAGCAGAGACAGTATTATGTAAATTCAGCTTTAATGGATTCAAGTAAATCGTGTCAAGTGTGAGCAAGTGTGGGAGAGTGTGTGTGTTCATTGCTATCTGGGTGTTTATCAGAGCCTTTTTATGCCTTTGTGTGCATTTTTTAACATGTGTGTATATGAGTGTGTGTATGTGTGTGTGTTGACACAGGTGTGTGTGTGACACAGCACTGCGGCTTAGCTCTTAAGTTAAAAGAAATCTGAGGAAAGCAGTGTTTCTGGTAAATGACCTTAGTCTAATCAGCAACCCACTCGACCCAGTTGGTGTATGTATGTGCGTGTGTGTGCGCGTGCTCGCGGTGCTTCATACGGTTAGCACATAAGCACAGAAAACGGAGTGGGAGGAAAGCCTTTAAATACGTTCTGGTGCTTTACATTCAGTCTGTTCAGATGGCTATATTTGCGAGGACTGACTTACAACCCAAAGCTTCGACCTTCAGCCTGGTGACACACTGATATCAGAATAATTACATGTTGGAGGAACTCCTTGTTCGAACGTCTGAATCTTTCAAAGCCTCCGAGTCATCGACATGTAACTTTTCTGCAGATTCTGGTTGTTCCTAATCTGTTTCTTCACAGTTTCTCTTGGCAAAGAGACGTCAGGGTTTAAATGTTGCACAGAAAGACTGAACACTCTAGTTGGGTTTCCATCCAAACGTAGGAGAAATCTTCACCAAAAATTTCAGAAAATCTGCAAAAGAAAATGCAAATGTATGTGCTTTTCCATCGACTGCTGTTATGTGAATATTAGAAGTTTGATTATCAAGATGAGCCGTAGGAGGAGCTTATTCTCCAGTCAGGTGCCACTGCAGACGAGGGTGCAACGAGATTATGCAAGTAAGAGCACCAGTCAGACCTCAAATGGATGAAAGCAATGGATGTATAAAAACGGAGAGCACACTGGACAGTGGAAATTAAGAGTTTTTAATATTACAGCATGGTTTCGTGGAGGAGTTCTGGTAACAGACCTGTGTGCATATGTAACCTGTTAATAATGGCCTCAGGAGTGACTGTACGTCATCATTTATTTGCATTTATCTTTTATCAAAACACCAACGATTCCACCTCACCCAAGCGTAAAAACCTTTTTTGCAATATTTCGAGATTTTTTCCTTTCGAAGTTTTGGTGTTTCCACTCAGGTTTTTTCATTTACAAATTGAATATGTGTATAAAGAGCTGGATGGACACACCCCTGAGATGGTGGCCATAAAATGAACTAAAAATTGAAAATTTAGCAGGACAGATTTGTTCTGTATTATAGAGAAGTTAGGATCCACTTCACCGACCAAGCGTGTGCACATGCAAGGAATCTGCCTCTAAAATAGACACAGAAATAGACACAACAGCCACAAACAAGGACAACAAAGCTGGACAACTGAAGGTAAAGAATACAGCACTAATAACCAACAACATAAATAAAAAATCTGTATACAAGTCAAGTGTTTCTGAAAGTTGTTAACAATAGAATCAGTTCAGAAAAATAAATATTGAATAGGTGGTTTTGTAGCGTATATGCAGTGCAGTGTGGAGGATTTAATTATTACTATGGCTGGAGCTGAACTTCTGTTTATACTGACCTAAAACTTAAATAATCAATACAGTGTATCTGCAGACAGACATTACAGCAGCAGTGCAGACACTCAAGATGTGAGCTACCATTTAATATCAGATATTTTGTAAGCAGTATGTCTGAGTGAGTGTGTGTGTGTGTGTGTGTGTGTGTGTGTGTGTGTGTGTCAGACACTGAAGGTCAATGTCAAATGAAATGAAATGCAGCTCTGTAACACTGGGTCGTACTTGAATGTGTATTCTTTGTTTGAGAAACAGAGTTAGCTTCCGTGAATCTGACCATGAAGTGCTGTCTAGTCTAATGAAGAATTCTGAGAAAAATCTTAATTAAATAATGTAATTATTTTTTCTAAGATCACATCTTTCTGCCAAATTTCTACTTCTTAGAAAACAGCTCATTTCCAGAGTTGATGTGCTGCTGATTAAAAAGTCCACATCATCCCAAATGTATATTTCTTCCTGGTGTAACAAATTAAATTCCCATTATTCGAGGTTCCAAACTGTCCCTTTGCTGACCTGTTTCAATGGGAAATACATCACATTAAGGAAGTAATGTTACTGTAAAAACATTCACTTGGCTTAAATTGATTGATGAAAATCAGTTGATAACTATCAGTGAGCTATTTATATGGTAACACAATTATTTTTCTCCATTTACCAATTTAACCCTATTTCCTGTACAGTTGATTAACAGCAATTTCTCGCAGGCAGTTCATTTTTACTACTCCTACCACGTACCCTGAATGCAGCACCACTCATGTACCTCTGACCTTACAATGACCCGTCCAACGCCCCCTGATAAAATGTCACCACCCTGTACATCTCTCAGTGCTTGTGAGGACATTTGATTCTCAACAGGATGTTCACACAAAGTACACACACACACACACACACACACACACACACAGCGGACCTGAGGGGAAGGAAGCTAACAGTGGAGCTCATGTTTGCATGTTGGGATCTGATAAGAGTCGTCCTGCTGTGATATGATCTAATATCCTGATACACACACACACACACACACACACACACACACACACACACACACACACACACACACTGTATCACAGTTTCTCTCATCACTCTCCATCTCTTATCTTTTTATCTCTATCGTATCTCGAAGCTGTTTAACTATCTCTCCCACTGGCCAGTTGCCACCGTTATTTTATTGCCGTGACAACCATCTGCTGTGGGAGGAGACAGGAAGCCAGTTCAATAAGCGAAAGTCAATCATTGTCTATTTTTAACTCTTATTTCACCAGGCAAGGACACACACAAACATCAGTGTGTGTTATTCTCTTTCATCCCCTTCTTTTGAAAGTCAACGCTGACACTGATAAATTAAACAACTCATCAATTTTAAACTCGACCTGCAGATAAAAGCTGCATTAACTTTACAAAATGAACAATGATTTAGAGTATTTTAACAAGGACTGTGATCACATTTATTTCCCTGCTGCTGTAAAATCAATAACATTTTCTGTCTGTGGCAAAGTTGATGTGTTCAATAACGGAACAAAAAGGAAAATAAATAACTCTGACATTGCTCAACACAGAGAGACTGACTGTTGAGATAACACGCCCTGAGGAAGAGATCCAAACACATACTCTAAAAAGGGTGCAACAGTCCCTGCTGTTGTTCAGGGATTCAGTCAGAGAGATCTGTTTACTGTCAAAGAAACATCTGTATTACTGTGTGTGGTGACCTGTGACCTGAGCTGTTAGACAGTGACCTGTCACAGTGAGGTGTTTACGTGTCTTTGTAAACAGACAAACTGGGCACAAAATGTTAAACATGTTATTTCCATTAAGATAATGAGTTTCAGGTGTTGACATGACAGGCTCGACACTGCTGAGATAATCAGATTAAAGATAAAGTAGCTGAACACGTAAACACAGCGTCTTTGTTGGGAACAGATCGTCTACCTCCACACAGGAACAGGAAACCATTTATAACGAGATCTAAGAACATTTTATTCACTACATCACATGGTACCCTGCCTTTGTATTTAGTCCTTGTTCTGTGAGTGCACATTGTGGAGTTTACATCGCGTTGAGTCTTTGATGCTTTGTGCTGTATTTTCTATTGTGACATTTAGGGGGGTGGGTATCAAAAATGTATTCTTTGACTACAGACAGACAGACTCGTGGAAACACTAAAACCAACAATGAATGTATTTACTAATACAAAGCCTGATGTATCGTCTTGCTCTGTGCCACAGAGCTCAAGTGTTGTCCAAGAACTATTAAAAACAAATCTGTGAGCCACACTGTTCCACTGGGTGACATGTTCCTTCATTACAAACATACACACTGTAGTTTACTTTGACTCAGTCATACGTACACCATCCTGCTGCTGCAAATACTCAGTTAACCCGCCGCTGAAAATAGTCCCTAATAAATGCACTATTTCCTCCTCTTTGTTAAAAACTACAGTGAGCAGCTGTTTTAGGAAATTATTGAGACCTTTTAAAAATAAAAATATGAGGTGTTTTTAGAGATATTATTAGTAGGAACCAGTAGGATTAAGAAGGTAGGGAAGTCAGGAAGTGTTGACGGACTAAAACTGTCTTTTTGTAAGTGAACAAGAGGGTCAAAACTGTGTGTATTATCACATGGAAAAAGTACGGCCATGAAATCAAAAGTTGGTAGGGCTAAATCTTTCTGATTGATTGGTTGGTCGATACGCTCTTGTCTGAGCAAATTCTCATTAGTTCAGACAATCCCTGGTGTTACATTCATAAAGCCATGTGTCCACCAAGTGTTTTTTTCCAAGCTGAAAATGCCAGGCACTCTTTTGAGAACGCCCAACTGGGAGTGTTCGATCACTTTGAAGATGCAGCGTTTTTTCAGCTGAGACACTTTGGTTGCATCTGGTTGCTATGAAAAATTTTAGCAAAAGTTACTCAACTTGCTTGAGTTTATTGAACACCTTTCACCTGTCATCCAAGAAGCTTCTTCAGTTCTAACTGACTGGTCTAGAGTCGCAGGCTTTATAATATGTGGCGTTCCCATGGAGTAGTGCAGCAATTAGTCCTAAAACCTGGAAAATGAGTTAGCATTTTAGCACTCCTGGTTCCCTCGTCTTGAAGTCAATCTTTTTTTTTTATGGGTTTTTGGTTAGATGCCTGAAATAAGGTCTGTGGTTTGTTGAGGGAACTAGGTTAAAGCTAACTTCCATGTTGGCCTACAAAAAACATGCCATCCCTGCAGCACTCTATGCCAAACAATTGCTTTGGTGGCCGATTAATTAATCTAAACATAAGATGCAGATTTTTTCTCCCCATTGACCTATGGATCAGTTGGAGAGTAGGTAGAATTTGAGTGGGCCAAGATTTTCTTTGGTTGACGACAGACTGCTTCAAGTTGGGCTCACATGTTGAACATGTTTAAGCTATATCCAGGCTTACTGTCAGTAAATACTGTCTGTAAAGTGTGCTGCCATTAGGGCCAGGACTTAAAAAAAAAGGTTAAATCAAAGTAACAGCTTTTAGATTTGTAAATCTAAAACCTAAAAAGAGAGCTCGTGCTCACCACATGCAACAATCGTGTCCATGAAATTTTGAGTGAACTGTCCCTTTAATTTTCTGAACATAAGCTTTATCCTGGATGGGTTTTTGGATGTGAATTTAAATTTGAATTTAAAGGCTTTTTATCTACCTGTACATATGGCGACAGACTGCTGTTTCTGTGTTTGTTGCTAACGTGCTAGCTTGTTTATCCTGAACCCACAGAAACACACACACATACACACACACAAACCAATGATGGTGAAACCCGACAGTAAACAGGATCTGCTGGCTTCCACTTCATATCAGCAGATCCCAGCCCGCATGTTCCAGTTTCATCATATCCAGGACATTAAGGTCTTATCCTGCGCTCATTATAAATATGGTTTGACATGCTAACATGCACTGACTCCTACAAGGAAGATGAATGTGCAGGTAAAAGTACTGGCGTCTCCCAGAGGAGACCAAACACAGCTTTTCCCACAATCCTCAGCCTGAGAAATGAGCTGAGCTTTCTGGTCTGGAAGTCATTCTGCTGCCGATACTCTCCTCCAGAGAGCCAGTGTGTGTGCATGTGTATGTGTGTGTGTCAGAGAAGGAGTACAGGTTTATGTGTATGGAACTAATGACCTAAGGTGAGCACTTTCTTTGTGTTTTTTCCTTACACACACACACATACACACACAGAGTTGTGGTCTGGTGGAGTCATCAGTTTCTCCGTTGGTGTGTTAATTTAATGACTGGCCCTCCACACAACCACGGGTCAATATAAATCAATACAAAGGCTGCAATAAGAGCATGTGTATGTGTGTGTGTGTACGCAAGAATGATTTAATATCTGGGCACCTTGGGTAACAAGATCCATACCCACACACATACATGCACCAACTCTCAGCAGACAACTACCCACAGCTGCAGTCTGCTTCACACTGAGATCTTTACAGTAGGGAGGGCGCCACTGCAAAATCACAATTTCATCAACTGTTTGTCTCTGTATCTCTGCAGTCATGTCGTCTCGATGTAAACTAAACAAAAATCTAAAAACATGACAAGCGCAGTTACTGAGAGGAGTTTCAGCAGATGACATCTCATACTCAAACACTCCGACGTTTAGACCAGCAGTGGAAATATCAACCAACCCCTCAGGACATCAGAGACAAGGTTGGAAGAGCAACTCAAAGGGAAACTCCCCCGAGAGTACACGTCAAGATCAGTTTACTAGTCGTGAGGAGTACTACAGAGTACTACTCAGCAAGTGAAAACAGTTGTATGATGTCCTGTGTGTCTCTGGAGGTGCGTTGTCAAGTCTTGAGTTGAGTCTTCAGGGTTATTTTGGCTCTGAGACAACAGAATTACAACAGAGAGACGGTGTTCAAAGCTAAGAGTTTATAAGATATTTACCTGGCAGGGTGGGTCTGGAAAAGTGGAGCTATCGGGTTGCACTGTGGGGATTGTGGGATCCAGCTTTTTTGAAGCTTGGCCCATTACATGGGATTTAAAGTCAGGATATCTGTGCCTCTCTGAACACATTAGTGCATGAGTGATATATTTATCATTCTGAAATGGGCCACTCTGCATATTTCAATACTAATATTTCATGTACTTTTCTTGAGTAAGATTTCAAATGTAGGACTTTTCCCTTTGGCAATATTTTACACTGTGATACTGCTGTTTCTACTTGAGTAAAAGATCTGAGTACTATATGTATATATATCCTTTAGAATACAAGGTCCGGGACAAGAACAAACATGATGTGGTTACAATTTCTAAAATGATTTAGGAACAATCATGAGCTAACTTCTCGATCCTTTCAAATCGACTTGAACTCCCCCACAGTGATCAGCTCCGCCAGTTTCAGATCCTTCTGTAGATTATTCCAGGATGAAGGAGCAGCATATTTAAAAGCTTTTATACCAAGTATCTTACTTTATTAAAACGTTACATGACATTAATGTGGTGCTTTTGTATCTAATACAGTTTGGTATACAGATTTTTAATTTGGGAAAAAGCTAGCACTGGTATCAGACCATGGCTTGGAACTGGCAGATCCTCCAAAGTGAGGTACTGGAAATAGTGTTGGGCAACGTATTCTCATACAACAGTTCATATGATATCCTGCAAAAATGCGCACACATCCATCCATTGTCATCTGCTTATCTGGGGCCGGGTCCCCAGCCCCAGACGTCCCTCTCTCCAGCAACTCTTTCCAGCTCCTCCTGGGGGACCCCAAGGCGTTCCCAGGTCAGATGAGATATGTAATCCCTCCAGCGTGTACTGGGTCTGCCCCGGGGCCTCCTACCAGTGGATGCACACACAGCGAGTCGTATTATATGCCATGAATTAGCGTCCTGCGAATGGCGTTACATACTTAACGTTAAGTCACGTACTTAATGTAAAGGTACAGAGGGTAGGTTTAGGACAAGAAACATAGTGATGATGTACCCTAAATGACTCAACATTCACTCAAGAGTTCACACATTTCTGAACACTGGTCTCCTGGACAAAGTCCTGTTTTGTAACCCATCCACCACCCCAAACTTACTCCTTACAGGACAGCTTCCTTCTTTATTTTTTACTCCTGTCAATGCATTGGTCATGTGATCGCAGCCTCCCCAAATATGTGCATTATACACTAATTATTGACTCATGATTTTGAGGATTTGTTCACATTTTGGTGCATCACTTTTCACAAGAAAACAGCGCAAGAGAACAGCCTGTATTGGGAAAGAGGAAGTTGGACTGATGCATCTTAGCTGTAAATGCTCCACCATCAGTATAGTTTATGTTTTTACTGCCTACAATCAATCACTCAGGTGCAATATGACTATTGTTAAACTGTGCAATATCTATACTTCTATTGGTCAATAATGTGACCTTAGCCATCAGTCTGTGTCTTTGTTAGATTCTGCTTCTTTTTTTCTGCTTCCTTATTATACTGCTTTGTGTTTTTATACTGTTTGCTTATGATACTGCTCTTTGTTTTTGTACAGGTTACTTATTTAACGTACTTATAAATCGCTTTGGATTTTTTTATACTGATACTTCCTGTTTGCACTGTCCCTCTGTTGCTGTGACGTTGTATATTCTCCGCTGTGGGACGAATTAAGGATTATCTTATCTTATCTTATTTTATATGATATAAAGATAATCTTTTAGAATCTGAAAATGTCATAAACCACTACAACGTTGGATAAACTCTCATAAAGGCGAGTCAACACAAGAATTAAGAAATAAATCAAATCCTGTTTTGGTGCACCACCTTTTTCTCCACCATCATGACACACAAGTGTAAACAGAAGAGAATGAAAAAAACATCAACCCACATATGCTTTGAAGTGTGTGACAGTCTGTCGTCACCTGTAATTTACATCTATTATTGTACACACACAGTCTGAATTAATCTCAGACAGCTGTTTCCCCCTCGTGTTTACCAAACAAACAAAACAAAACTTTCAATAATTACCGTTGTGAAGACGTCACAATACAAAAACTACCAACAACAAACCACACATTGACTGACCTGATCCAATGTGATTTCATTGTGTGTGTTTGTGTGTGTGTGTGTGTGTGTGTGTTGACAGTAGGACAGATGTCCAGCTTTCAGGAAGCGACAGGAGCAGCCGACAACGCACCCACACAGTCACACACACTAATTTCTAATGTAACAGAGACAGATGGGCCAGTATTATAAATAGAGCCGTCAAGCTGCAGCTACCTAGCTACTGCTCTATTTACTCACACACACAGTCACACAGTCACACACACACACACACACACACACACACACACACACACACACGCACACACACGTTCACTTTCTGTTTTGTCCTTTTTTCATTTCAGCATTTTCTCTGATTATTCCTGTGAACCTGCAGCAGAATGTGATGAATGGTAATGAGGCCTAATAAATTATATTTTAACACGAACTCAAACACGCACATCTGCAGGGAAATGATACAAACTACCATCAGAGTTTTCCCCAGATAAACCGCCTTGGGGAGGTGGTGAGGACTCGGAGGGAGGCCTGTGGATGGATGGGGTACACATTTTAATTAAATATTAGCTCATAAGTAAGCTAAAAATTAATATGTTCCTTGACTTAAGTTCAGTCTTAGCTATGTATCTTGAAAAGCCTGCTTTCTGTTTGCCATTTTGCTGTTGCTGGTGTTAGCTGGAACATAGCTGAGCTACGCAATGTTAACAACATCTCAAGTTTTTAGAAATGTGGCTTTATCAAGGTACAAATGTGGGACTTTATTTCTGGCAATTTTACAAAATGATAAAACATGCTTAATTTTTAATGTTTACAAAGTTAGAGATATCCTTAATTGAAATTTATCATGGTCAAGATTTTTTCCCAACAACTCAAAAATAAATAATCGAGTAATATCCCTCATAATTTCGTATTTGTAATTAATAAGAAACACAGGTACCATGTTTTATACCTCCTGTGAATCTTATCACATAAATACACATGCATTTTACTCTGTGTTAACACTTCAGTTTGAAAAGTGTAAGTGGTCACATGTGTATCCTGGCTGTTTCAGTGCATTTACTATAAAGGTCAGAATATGGGGACACTCCAACTTTATTGGCAGCTGGTTTGATCACGGAGATTTAAGTGACGGCTGGCTTAACCGCAGAGGCAGCGTCTGATGTCTCTGCATTGCCTCAGCCGTCACGTTGATGGTGTTTGTCTGTTTCAAAGAACTTTCAAAAAAGTGCATCTTGCAGCAACTTTGCACGCTAACACTGAAGCAAATTAATCTGCGATCTTTGACAGCGACATTCAGAAACTCAGCACTTGAACTATACATGATTACGAGACATTACTTCAACCTTCAATGTCAAGTTTATTTCTAGATATCTCTATCTTTATATGCTATGAAAGTAAATAAATGAAATCAATAATTGCTTGTCAGCGAGGCAAGGCGGGAGGTCCAATAGAATATAATGTTAGAGTAAATACTGACCATCATCTATGGTTTGACCACAGACTGCATTATTCACTGTGTCTGTTCAGCCATGACACAAACTGAAATATTATTAGCATATTAAGAGATGGAAGACATTTGAGTGTACTGTGTTTTGAAAAATAATCTGTAAAAATGGAGCAGAAGTTGCTGCTTTGTGTTGAAAAATGGGCATTCAACTTTTTTTACATACTGATGGGCCGAGATCAAAGATTGTACTTGCTAAATAATGCTTTAACAGTGGGTTGTAAAGTTAAATTCTTGTATTTATGGCTGCATTTTTCTCTTGTAAATGTATGTATCCAATATGGTATTTTGTAAAAAATGCCGTTTTTCTGTACACTTCATTTTTTGTGATCTATAAGTCACAGACAATGGATTAATGATTGAGGATTTCTATATATAAGTAAGCCAGAAACCATCTCAGACAGCTCTGGTAAGAAAATACTTGGTGGACAAAGCATGGTGTTTTGGTCAGCAAGCTTTAATGGTGATACAATAGCAAACATCTGAATGTTTAGCAATATAGAAAAGTGGTGGAATATTCCTTAACAGTTTGGTGTAATGAGGAGGAGAGCAACAAAAACCTCAGTTTTACTACAAGCACAAAAATCCACTACAACGGTGGGCCGAGACGTTTCAACAATGCCAGCATTAATGAGTCACTTCTTAGCTGTCACACTCTGTTATAAACACACAGAAAACTGAACACACCGCACTTTTCACTGACTTATGTGTGCGCACACACAAGCAAACACACACACATACACACACACCGAGCATTTATTTTTGGTAAGGCTAAGTGATGGCAAGTGGGAGAAGAGGATAGAGAGAGGAGATAATAACAAGATGGAGAGGATGGAGGGAGAGTTAAGTGGAGAGAGGAGTCGGAGAGGAAAACAGGAAGAAGATGAGAGGAGGGAGAGGAGGAAAGAAAGGGGAGGATAAAAAGAAAGATTTTAAAAAATGATTAAAAAGGAGACAAAGAGAAGGAGAGGCAGGAGAGAGAGTCAGTGCCTCGTGTTGAACAACATGGCCGACTAAACGCCCTCCTGAGACCTTCATCAAAGTCTCTGCATCATCAGAAACACACTCAACTACTGCTGCTGAGTGTGTGTGTGTGTGTGTGTGTGTGTGTGCGCGTGCGTGTGTGTGTTCAGCCTGCAGCAAGGTGCTCTGTGAGGTCAGTGGCTC